>VZSR01000520.1:5951871-5969738 GCA_013398615.1 Brachypodius melanocephalos
TGCCCGAGCGACGCGGGGAGGGCTGTGACAATCCGGCTGTCACCGTCCCCTCGCTGGCTCTGATCCCCATCGCCCCGCGACACGTGGGGCTGTGGTGCCATCCCACGGAGGCCGTGGGCGGATTCCCGGCAGCGCTCGCGTTGGAAAGGAAAGCCCGTCCGTGAGCTCACGATCCCGCTGGCGCCGTGTCCCGGTCTCGCCGCGGTTCCCGAGCGCCGCCCCTCGCTCGGGCGGGGCCCCTCCCCACGTGGGTGCCGGGGTTGTTGTGGGTGCCGGGGTTGTTGTGGGTGCCACCTGAGCTGTGGCAGCGCCGCAACCGAGCTGGACTCTCTGAAAAGCGGGTTTGGGCTCCCCGCGATGTTACGGCGGCAGGAGGGGACTGGGATGAGGGAAGACGGTGGTGACTGCAGCTCACATTCCGATGGGATAGCTCAGGGATTAATTCTTTTACAAATACCCTGTAGTCTGAGTCATGCTGGCCAAAGCTGGAGACCAAGGCTGCGTTTTGTCACCTACTAGAGCGCTGCCTTTAACCCCATCCCTTGTAGACTAAACCTAGAGCTCAGCTACTGGCCTTGGCATGTTTTTGTGCATGTTTGTCTGGAGCCGTTCTACGCAGTGCTGTGTTTACATCACTTCAAAAATGCATGTTGACTACAGAACAAAACAAAACCAAACAAACAACAAAAAAATTCTGCTTACCAGCTTCTCTGTACTTGGATTTGCCCATCCAGAGTGATCTTTCAAACCTTGGATATCGAACTGTGGAGGAACACTTCTCCCATCCTCACAAGTTCCACTTTTCACATACAGACACATGTCCAGCAGGATTTTTAATTTGAGCCCAGCCAGTTCTCATGGTTATCTTCCTCATTCACTCAAATTATCTCAAAAATACCCCAATTTTAAGTACAGCTTGAGGTTCCACAATGGGTCAATTGTGCCACACTGGTGGAACTTCGTGTCTGTGTGGCTGAGCAGTGCAGTAGTGAGTAGCACCAGTGCACCTATAAAGCTCCTTCTGGTTAAGCTCCCTTGGAGGTGGAAGGGGAACATCTTATTCTCACACAAGCAGCCTTCAGATAACAGGCTTTTGCTAGATCTCTTCAGGATTCCTATGCTTTTTTCCTTTCAGAGGAGGGCCTTCCCAAGTCCCAGACAAAACCATTCCAACTCTCCTGGCCTTATACTGATGTTTGCAGGTTTTGGAAAATTATAATCTGTCCCCTTTGCATAGTATGGGTCACAGCTTAGAGTTGCAGAGATTGAAGAGCATCGTTGCTTCTCAGACAATTTTTTAAAAGGTGGTTTTGTTTTGTTTTAATTTTTAGGTCTTATCTCCACTGTCAAAATGGAGCTTGACATCCAGTGTGAAGAGATGAGCCCATCTAGATGGGCTGAACTTCTAACCACAATGAAGTCCTGCAAAACCATCAGGTAGCAACTGATGTGCTATCATCTCTTTTGAATAAGAACTGTTGCATTTCTCTCCTGTGCTTTTCATCTTCAGAACTGTTTGACCTGGGACTTAGAAATTGCACAGCAACAGGAATGAGTCTGCCTATTTTTACCCAGAAAGTTAATTTAAAGGGAGGTAATAAACCTTAACCCTCTTGCAAAGCTTTTTCAACAACAGATAAAGAACCTTTGGTATGAAGTAATGTTGCCCTGTTTCTTGGTGTGCCATAGGCCTCGGCTAGGTGATGTGATTTAAATATTTGACCACCATTTTGGTTATTCTGCCTTTGTCTCTCAAGAGAGGGAAGACCTCTCTCTATGCTTATTAGGTTGCACACTCTGGGTTGCAGGCTTGATGCTGTCAAGTGATGTTGGCTTCAGTAGTCAGGTACAAGCTGTGTGCCATCAGCTCTTAATTCTTCACTTGACCTTCAGAAATACCAGCCTTGTTTGTTGAGCAAACAGTGTGAGGAAACCATCTCCTGGGGTGTAAGGTGTAGGACAGGGCCCAGAAGAGTTACTACTGCAATCTTTCCCCTCTGCTGGATGGGAATTCACACTTCATGGGATGGCATCATCCTGCTGGGGCTGGAGAGGATGGGCCACTTCATGCCAGCAGTGCCTCAGAAGGCATCATACCTGGTGAAGGCAACTTCCTTTTGTTTTGCAAAGGAGCCTTTTGCAGGCAAAGCTTCGTGGGCCTGGCCTTGACGTCCCGAGACCTGCCTTGGGTGGCAGAAGGCAGTGGGGTGGTTGTCTCTTGGGCAGAGCCTGGGCTGCTCCAGAGGCAGCGCATGAGGGTGACTGCTGCAGGGATTGTTCCATCAGTGTTGAACATGATCCCATTGGAAGTCATGTCTTCTTGCCAGGGGAAGGAAGGAGAACCCTTATAGAACCTCAGTTTTCATACTGTTCTGTAAGGAGAAATGACTGTGCCTGGGGCTGTATGGTTCTTCATGACACCTTCCTTTTGATCTGTGTGTTTTCTGCCTCTCTCTATACCTCCCTGCTGTCCTGTGCTCCTGATCCTTTCCTTGGCTCTCCTTCCAATTCAATTCATGCCCATCAATTCAGCAGCACCTAGAAGAATGCTGATGTCCAGTGGGAGAACCCGCTGCCAAGCTGCAAACTTAGGGTTTGTGTGCTGAGATTCCTGCTGGAGGGAGATGGTGCAAACCAGCATGGCTGACCTGCAAGGCACCACCTGTTGATGAGTGTCTCTGGGGCTGGCTGCAGATCCAGCTGGGCTCTTGTCACTGCAGAACCAGTCTGACAGCCTGTAAGCTGTCACTGTTTCAATTAAGGCGCTTCCTCCAGCTGTAGGGGGATGAGTCATGCCATCTTCTGTGCAGCACAGAGGAGGAGCAAGGCTTGGGAAGCTACCATCCAGCCCATCCTGTGGTGCAGCCCAGAGCATACCTTGGTTTGGGCCATGCAACACCCAGCAGGTCCTGCACATACTTAGGGAGGCATCCCAGGAACTGCAGGAACATTGCCCACTCTGCTTTCATGAGCAGTGCTCCAGGCAGGGAGAGCAGAGCAACTCTGAGGACTAAAGTGCTCCTTCTCTCCTTGTCTTGCAGGTTGGATGATTGCAATCTCTCCAGCAGTAACTGCGAGGATCTCTCTTCCATCATCAATACAAATCCATCCCTCACAGAGCTGAAGCTGAACAACAATGAGCTGGGAGATGAGGGTGTTGAATACCTGTGTAAAGGGTTGCTGACGCCAAGCTGTAGCCTACAGAAATTATGGTAAAGCCCCACTGATTGTCTTGCTGTATCATGCCGTCACAAAGGAATGTTTTGAGGTCTCTTAAAGAATCTGACAAAGGCAGGTTTAATATAAAAGTGAAAGCACAACAGTTTGTTGACAAGGTTCACTCTACTACTTACTAGATGGTTAAAGCACATAGAGAAAAAGCAAACAAAAATCTAAAGTCAATAACCAACGTCAACCAAATAATAATCTACCTGGAAGCTGGGATAAGGGGGAAAGGTCAGGACAGGAAAGGGTGAATAAAGAAGACAATCCTTTTGAATTCCAAGGTTCAGAATCCTTGCTAAACTGAGTCCTGGTCTGGACCAAGACTTTAGGCCTAAAAGTTGTAACAGCACTTAGACTTAACAGCACTCAATTAATAGCTTGAGTTAAACAATTTAACAGAGCAAATTCATATGGAATTTGCTATAATGCAACAGTAACTCACAGGCCTAACTTACTTATATATCTAAAGTACTTAATAATCTAATAATCTTAATAATCTGTGACAGCAAGAATCACAGTCCATTTGCTATAGCGTATTTCCACTCACAAGCACACAAACCTAAACGGAATATGTACAAGGTGCTCAGCTGTGGAAAATTCCCCTCAAATTCAGTGAAGGACTCACATCAGATGCCTTTGAGGTTGAGCCTTGTGGAGTGGGGGATGCCAGCCCAGGGTCTGTTACTGTTCTGCCATCCTCAGAATGCAGCAAACTGGAGAATTCCCTGGCTCTGAGAGGCATTTATAGAGACACCCCACCACCTTATAGCATTAGTGGGCTTTCCTCAGCAGCCCTGGTGCAGGAGCTTTAGTCAGAGCCAGTGGCTGCTGCCTCTGCTCCTCAAAAGGCCTCAAAGAGATGCCTTCTCTGTCCAGCATATCTTCTGCAGGGTGCAGGAGTCCTCAAGCTCCTGAGAGGAATCTGGGATTCTCAGGACACTACCTTGTAAAAACTCATTTGCCTTTTAGATCAGACATTAAAGTCCCTGTGCCCCCTACAATGAGGACTCAGGCAAATAGAAAGAAAGTTGACTGTGAAGCTGATGAAACTGCCGTTCTCTGATGGGCCTTCAAGAAGTAACTGTGGTACTCTGTATTGGAAGACTTAAGTAATTTTTCAGAGAGTTTGCCCTAGGCTTCAGAATTCTCTACATGCTTAAGTAACAGCCTGGACTAGGGTTTTTCAGTTCTGTAGAAATAAAATTGTCCATTTTGGGGTTCTGGTAAGGTGCCTTAAATAAAAGGGAAACCAAATAAAAAGGAAGAGAAATACAAAGAGGAATGAATAAGAGGAGTAAGAGGAAATGAAAGAGCATCCAAACCCAAGTCAAACCTCCCTGCACAACACCCCTCCATTGCTCCAAAGTCTAATCCAGTAACTGTAAACACCCCAGAGCAGTACTAACACAGTTCCTATTCTACCTCTCCAAGCCTGAGTGCTGAAGGATCAACTTCATAGATCCTTCTTGTACTATACCATTAAACTAAATTATATCCATGGTTGGATGAGATTTTAACGTCTACCTACTCTAGATCACATCTCAAGAGGGGGCAAGAAATCGTAAGATGCCTTTGCTTAATCTCTGGGATCAGCCTCCTGATATTAAACCACTTCTATAAACCAGTTGTGGGGCTACCTATAGGGTGAATCCTTACTCTGCTGGAGATGCTATATGAGTGGTTACACTGAAGGAAGCATGCGAGCTATTGTGTATGTAATTGATAAAATATTATGGCCCACCTGTAAAATAATGATACTTACCTGGACAATCCACTTCCTAGAGGGTTATGCACCATCAGAACTGTTGTGTCCTTTCCAAGCTCCAGCCTCATAGATAAACCTGCCTGAGAAGAGCCTCTGTAATTCCAGGAGTGCATTTCCCTCACCCCTGTTACCTCTCTCCTGCAGGCTGCAAAACTGCAACCTGACAAGTGCCAGCTGTGAGACCCTGCGCTCTGTCCTCAGTGCCCAGCCATCCCTGACAGAGCTGCATGTTGGGGATAACAGGCTGGGAACTGCTGGAGTGAAGGTGCTGTGCCAAGGGATGATGAACCCCAGCTGTAAGCTGCAGAAGCTGCAGTAAGTAGTCACTGGGCTTTTTTGGTCATCAGGCAGCCATGCTTGCCTTTCCCTGGAGACAAGCAGGAGTTTTGTTGCCAGGTGTGGATTTGTTCTTGTTTTACCTGAAATTCATGCTTATTCATGCTGGTGGGTCTTGTGTGTTTGAAAGGTGTCTGTTCCCATAGGCTTTGTTTAGCCCTCCTGGCAGTAGTGGCTGTAAATGCAGGAGCTCTCAGATGCCCAGGAAACATCAGATTCTGCTGCCCTTGGTCCTTGTTTCATGACTGAGCAGGACCTGGGTGTATCTGCAGGCCCCAGCTCCCCCTGGGCAGGCCCAGAGTTGAGCTCTTGATGATGTTGCAGTGCAGAGCTCAGCCCTGTGCTCCAAGCTGCCTGTACACTGGTTTAATGGAGGCCTAGTGTAAAAACTAGGGTTCCCTGGGATCTAGTTTAAGAATTAATGCTTCCTGAAGTAAGCAGAGCGATGCTGTTAAAAACTCTTACAGTTATCTCTGGTTTTATGCATTGGACTTCTTTTCTTCTTGCAGGCTGGAGTACTGTGAACTCACAGCTGACATTGTGGAAGCTCTCAATGCTGCTCTGCAAAGCAAGCCCACCCTGAAGGAGCTGAGCCTGAGCAACAACACGCTGGGAGATACAGCTGTAAAGCAGCTGTGCAAGGGTCTGGTGGAGGCAAGCTGCAACCTAGAGCTACTGCAGTAAGGAAGAGCTGATCATCTCCAATGGCACCTAGTGCTGCTGCTAGTCATACCATCATAGGACAGGAAAACTGTTGTCAGGAATGCTTGAAATGTAGGCCAGATTTTTTTGCTGGCTCAGATTTATGTAACTGGAAACTGCAGACAAATGTCTGGGGCTTTCAGTTTTGGAGTTTTTGGCACTCCAGCTTAAACCACCACTTACTAAGGGAGACTGCTCACCTGTGTCTCAGAGCAGAGGAACAATCACCCTCGGTGGCTCTAGTTCTTAAACTGGAATTACCAGCCCATTGAGTATACTTATTCACAGCCCTTTTTTGCTGCAAAACAAAGGTGCTGGGTTTGGCCTCGTTTCTGGGGTAAAGGCCATGAAGGGCTTTCTGGGAAAAGCATGATTCATTTTATCTTGCCCTTAAGGTTCAGCAGGGGTTGGCTCAGCAGGGACTCTCTGTGTGATGCTGCCAAAAGTTCCTCTTAGAAAGGATAACTGATAAAAAGGGGAAGTTTGGCAAGAACGATCCTTGCATTAATGCATACAGTGGCTGGATCAAAGTGCCCTGCAGCCCCATGACATGCAGGAGCAGCGTGTTGCCTCACCCAGAGTCCCATCTCGGACACCTCTATCTTCTCTGAACCTTGCAGGATGTAGCAGTGCCTGGCTGAGCTGCACTGGTTTGCAGCAAGGAACCGGCCCATAGACCCTTCACAGAACTGGGGTATTGGGGTGTATCTAACACAGTGGGTCTGGAGCAGCTACTCCAACTGTGCTTTTTCCCGCAGCCTGGAGAACTGTGGCATAACCAGCGACAGCTGTATGGAGATTAGTGCTGTTCTCAGGAACAAGTCATCTCTGATGGATCTTTCTGTGGGGGACAACAAGATTGGGGACTCCGGTCTGGCTCTGCTGTGCCAGGGACTGATGCATCCTAGCTGCAAAATCCAGAAGTTGTGGTAAGGGTGGGCAGAGGTTTCTTATATCCCTTCTGCAGCCTCTGAGCTGTTTAGGTTGTGCTGCTGGTTTGCTCCTAAGTGGAAAGTTTCTCATTTACCTTTTATAGTCAAAAACATGTCTCAGCTGCAAATCAGTTAATTCCCAAAAACTGGGTGGAGAACACCATGAACAAGCAGGGCCACACTGAAATAGCTTGAATCAAATTCTGGGGAGAGGGCAAATGGATGGCATTGTCTTGGCTTCCAGTTGAGTTATCTGTCTACTAGAATTGCATATCTCTGTTTATTTTTTTGTGTGTTACAAGCAGAGCTTTTGGTGCAGCAAGTGGAAAGTAAGGGAAGGAGGAAGCTGTGTGGTATGGTGTATGAAAGGACACAAGAAAATGAGACAATGTAACCAGAAATTCAGAATACTAAAACAGGACTCTGTTCTCTAATGTAAGTCATTCTTGGGAGAAAATAACATTTTGTTCTTCCCTGCAGGTTATGGGACTGTGATCTCACAAGTGCTAGCTGTAAAGATCTCTCCAGACTCATCAGTACAAAGGAGACCCTCACAGAGATCAGTCTGATAGACAATAACCTGAGAGACTCAGGGATGGAAATGCTGTGTCAGGCACTCAAGGATCCCAAATCTAAACTTCAGGAGCTATGGTGAGCTGCTGTCAAGTTTCACATACCCACTGCCTTCTTTGGAGGCCTCACTGAAGAAAGATGTAAGTGAAGTAATGCCCACCCAGATAGATCCTCTGTTGCCATGGTTCCATAAGCAACTCCTGCTGGTTGTGTTACTGAAAGGATTTATAGAGCTAAAAAGGGCTTTTCTAGACTTAAAGACTTTAAATGGATTTGTATTTCTAAACTCGTAGACACTTTGAAGATGTGCCCCATCACAGTTATCCTGTTATAAGCCAAAGGAGACCAAGCATCACTTGTGGAGTGATGCAGATTACTTTCTAATTAATTGTTTTATCATGCAACAAATGGCAGTTAAGATACTTGAAGTGTGAAATGCCTGATGGAATAGCAAAGTGAGTGGTGTGATCAGATATCTCAGGTTCTCCACTGGAGCTAAACTCTCTCACTGATGAGACAAAAGAAAGCTCTAGTGACATTAAATATTTCTCAGCATCCTGTCCTGTTGACTGTGTCACCTTTTAGGCTGGGATAGTCTGGTGGCTGGGAGAGGAAATTTGTTCTTTCACTTAGAACTTAAATTTTTTTACATTGCAGATTCAGCTCCTGCCCCCAGCTGGGTTCTTCCCCTGTCCTAGTGGCCTGGAAGTCAGTGGGGTGCCTCAGGAGTGCACAGTGGAACCAACAGGGACTGTTAGAGCAGCACACTTCATTCTTCTTTGTTCCTGTGCTTTTTAGGCAGGTGCCTTTCCTAGGTGCATGCTCCAAGACAGACATCCCACATAAAGAGTGGCAGAGGTGCTGTCTAGAAAGGACTGAGCAGACAGGCATTGTAAGGAGTACAGTGATCGCAGGAAAGCTCTGGTTCCTCTGTTGCCACTGTCTGGGGTCCTGTTAAGTAAATGTAAAGAAGTGAATGGTGCCTGATAGTCTCTAGGTGTCCCACCTAGATCTCATGTCACTTTTGCCTTGCAGGGTTAGGGAGTGTGGGCTCACCACTGCTTGCTGCAAGGCTGTCAGCTCTGCTCTCAGCACCAACAAGCACCTGAAAGTACTGCACATAGGTGAGAACAAGCTGGGAGATGCAGGTGTGGAGCTCCTGTGTGAAGGGCTGATGCACCCCAACTGCAACATCCAGTCCCTATGGTAAGGTGCACTCTCAGAAGTCATCTTCTATCTTGCTGTCTGAATTTACCCTTTGTCTTCTATTTCCATGGTCTTTATAGGTGCCAGCACAAGTGCTGGTCCAGCCTCCCTAGAAGGAGCAGGCAGCCAGCCCTGGGGTGGGGTTTTCCTTCCCTATGAGCCTGTTCCCTTCCCAGCTGGGCCCAGCTCTGGGCTGTGCAATGCTCAGGGCCCTGTGCTTGTTCTCTCCATGCTGTTAGACAGAAGCCAGAGCTATGCTCTGAAGCCTAAATTCACAGTGAGTGAGTGGAGCAGACGGGTCATGGGAGACAATAGTAAGACTTGTAAGTCTGTCCAAAGATACATCTTTTGACCACTTAAAGCTACTTGGTCATCAGCTGAGAGGCCTCAGTTGCTCTCTTTAGAGAGGTGGTTGCAAGTCTCAAGTGTAGCAATAAGAGAAGATGATGCATGATTGGTGAAATTTGGAATAACTTCAGTGGGTTCCTTCTGTGCCCACAGCCACACAGTGTTATGCTTTAGGGAGGCCTTTGAGGTGTTCAGCAGTCACCATGAGGGCAGCTGTCTCTCTGCCAACACCACAGGCCAGCCCGTGCTGATATCTCAGAGATGCTATCTTCATAGGGATCTCTTGTCCATGCTGGGGATGTCCACACCTGCTGCCTGGGTGTGGGTACTGTTTCCTGGAGCCAGGGCTCACTGCACTGGGCTCTTCCTCCTTTCCCT
The DNA here is from genome assembly GCA_013398615.1 of Brachypodius melanocephalos. Classification (NCBI taxonomy): domain Eukaryota; kingdom Metazoa; phylum Chordata; class Aves; order Passeriformes; family Pycnonotidae; genus Brachypodius; species Brachypodius melanocephalos. The sequence continues at coordinate 5,961,337 of VZSR01000520.1, forward strand.
GCAGGCTGGGTAACTGTGACCTGACCGCAGGCTGCTGTGCCACCCTTGCCACTGCCATGGCCACCAAGCAGTGCCTCACCGAGCTGGACCTGAGCTACAACCCTCTGGATGATGAAGGCATCAGGAAGATCTGTGAAGCCTTGAGGAAGCCCAGCTGCAACATACAGCAGTTAATGTGAGAGATGGTGGTAGCCCTGGTGAGGGAGGCTGGTGCTGGTGAGGGAGTAAGGGGGTCTTAGGCTGTAAAGCCAATTTCTGGTTGCTCTCAAAGCTAGACTGGACCTTTCCTGGCATATGACCTTCCCATACTGGCCAGCTGTGCATATTTCTCTTCCCTTAACAGGAGGATGCTCACTAAATCTCACTTGCCTTTTTGTTTTGGTGTAGTTTGTATGACATTTTGTGGAGTTCTGAAGTGGATGATGAACTGAGAGCCTTGGAAGAGTCCAAGCCTGAAGTGAAGATCATTTCATGAGTGGTGACTGCCTGCAGAACAACATCAAAGCAATGTCCTCTTCTTAATCTGAACTTTTTATAAGTAAAACTAATTAACTTAATAGGGAATTTTCTTGTACCAAAACCATTTGTGGATTCCCTGAGTGGGTGTCTGGGGAGCTGATTGACCTTCTCTGCATCTCTGGATGTACTAACTCTCAGAGTCATGAAAGCTGCAACATCACTGTCCTTGAAATAAACAATTACTGTCTTGTAGAAGTGGGTCTCTAGCCTTCAGGAGCTCTTTAGTCCTATAATCCCTTCTAACAAATTAGCTGGGTTTTAAACAGAGCTCCTTTCTCAAGGCAAGAGAACTACCCACTGTATTGTTACTGGGTGGTGCTTTTGATAGGTCTCTGGGGAAGGCTCTCAAAAAAACCTAAATGTTTTTAATCTAAAACTGAGCTCTCCCGTCTTTCCCTAAAAGAGTTCTTGGAAAAACAGTGGTGGCCAAGGCACTAGAGAAAAAAGAAACGAGCAGCTGTTCAGCTGTGTAATGTCAAAATTCATGTCCTTTGAAAAGTGATTTTCCTACAAACAAAAGATGCTGTGTGCATTTCTGCTAGTATGGGAAATTATTAAATGATTGATATGTTTGATCTGGCAAAGAGTAGTTCTACAGGAACTTTATACTTAATTTTTCTACTTATAAAAATAAAATATATCTGTATATTTCTCCTTTAAGACCAATCTAGTTATTTGTGAACTGTAATACTACTAACACCTTGTTTTACTTGTTTGTTTTTGCAAGTCTCTAGCTGAAACATGCCAGGAGAAGATTTTAGTCAAGGCTTTAGGTAAAGAACAAGGCTAGAAGACATTTCAGTTTTCAGGGGACACTGGGGTTTCATGCCCAGAGTTGTAACAAACCCTTGTTCCAACAGAAAATGCAGCTGCTGCACATCTAAACCACAAAAGAATGAACATGGCTTTAAAAATATAGAAGGCAAGCCTAGCATTGTCCTTGGCTGGCCATGCAGGATGAATACCAAAAAAATCCCGTGTCTTCCTGGAGTGGTCACTTGGTGTTTCCTTCACTGGCAAATTCTGTGTGGCACCCACGATAAAGGTGTTCTCCAGGCTTTGCTTTTTGCTGCTCACATTCATCCCGTAGAGGCCACAACTGGCTTTTCTTTGTCCTAGAAGATTTGACCTAAGCAGTTCCTACAGCAGCCTCCACAAACCTAAAATAGTGCATGAGAAATAGCTTAGTTGTGTCTTCATGCAGGTGTGAAGGATAGAATCTGCTTTTTTCCTCAAGGCACATCTCTCATAGCTGCCCAAAATGCCAAAACTCCACTCCTTTTTGCTTTGGTCTTCTCCATCAATAAAAACTTCCCCATTCTAAGGGGCTCATTAAGGCTTTTCAGTTCTTGGTCTCTCCAGGATTTGGCGTGCACAGACGCCCAGATTAATTTCATGCTGAGGGAGAAGACAGGGCTCCAGAGGGTAAAGAGATGTGCAGGGAAAACCAGAAAAAGGAGGCATCTGGGAGGGTGTAAAAACAGCCCTCTAAAAAGGCACAACAAATAGGATTAGAAGTGGATCTTCCTCATCCTGGCTACCTGAGGAGGGGCACTGTGCTCTTGCACTGCAGCTGCAATGCCTGGAAAATGCCTCCTGTTCCTCCCCGACAGGCAGATGAGCATTGGGAAAGGTCTGCCACCATGGCCCCACTGGGGGTGTTCAGCCTGGCACAGCCTGCTCCAGCCAGGGGTGAAGTCCATGCCTGCCTTTGATCCCAGAGTAGCTCTGCATTTCCTCCAAGAATGCACACAGAATTTGGAAAAGTCTCTGCAGCAAATGCCAGGTGTCCCGCTGCCAGCCACAGCAAGGAAAACCACAAGAGCCATATTTTTCCTCCTCATGAGCTCAGGGCATCTTAGGCCAGGCCAGCATGACAGAGCTCTACAGTTCCCCCAGAGTGGGGATGAATCTGTGCACTCAGAACTTGTGCTGTGCTTTAGAACAATATCAAGTCCTGTGCTTGGCTCTAAAATGCAGGTAGAAATCCCAGGATCCAGGAGCAAGCCACTGTAGCAAGAGACACTTGCACTCATGAACAAGACTCAAGCAAGGATTTCTATTCCTAAAAACTCATTTCTTTTTATTCATCTATTTGTTGGTCCAGCTCACTTCCCTGACAAACCTTGTCACAACTACGAACCTGGGAGAGCTGAAAGACACGGGAATTTGTTTCTGCACTTCCGATGTGTGGGTAGGCAGCATTTTAAGCTAAAGTAGTCAGGAACTGAGTCACAAACCTTTCATGTGGACTAGGTAGTAGGCTGGCAGGCAATGCCTTACTCATATCAAGATCACAGCTGGAGAACTCAGCAGTTCCTGGGACATTTCACTCATGTCCTGGTTCCCAGGGCAAAATACTTGAACCCCCTGATACAGTAGTTTGCAAGTACTGACTTTCTACCAGCAAGGGCTGAGTTTCACCTCATATAATTAAGCTTAAGGACAAAATTATGCAGCTAAAGTAGAAGATTAAGAAATACAAGTATGACTTTCACTTTAAGCAAATACTAGAACTTTAAAAGACATTCCCCAGAGGTCTTCAATTTAGAGAAAACAGGTCTGTATTTTGGACCTCAGTAACAGCAACAGTGGTTTAGGGTGTAGTAAAACTTCAGGTTTCTGCTAGTAGTTTTAGATTCTACAATATATGTAATTTTTTATTCATCACAGCTTACAATCTTGAGTTGGGAGGTCACAGCGTTCCAGTTAACATTGCCAAAAGCAGTTAAACAAATATTACTGTCCTCACTGTCCAGTTTATATCCCAACCAAACCTCCTACTTGCCTTGGAATATCAAGTCATGGCTGCCCTGGTATCCCTGACTGCTCTCTTGGTGCCTGAGCTTTTTGGAAAGCAGTTGCAGCACAACAAGGTCCCAGGTACCAGCTTCAAATAATAGTGATGCTACCAGCAGTTACAGTGCTCCAGTTGAATCTGGAAGGGGAAATCAAGCCCCTTGTGTTTGAAGAGTTAACCACACACAGCTCCCTGCTTTAAAAACAGTGCTTGCCATCTGAGTCACTCCCAAACCTCCACTAAAACAGTCTAAAAGGGACTTCTTGCCTGAATTCCTCTTTGGCACAGGTAATTGTGATCTTCAACTATCACCTGCAATATATTTCCTCCTCTCTATGTGCCGATTTCATCAGTCACCCCTTCCTCCACCACACCTCTATTTCATCTTTTACTAAAGGGGAAAAAACATGGGGAAAAAACCCAAATAAACCAGTTGGCAGGAAAGTCACTCTCCCCATAAGGCAAAAATCTTGATCTACTTTACCCATTCCCCTCATCACAGCTGCAAATGAACCATGGCCATTTCTCCTCCTGGGGCACAGCATCACAGCCCCCTCCTTACTGAGTGATGCCCACTCCTCTGGCACTCACACCATAAATACCAGCCAGTCCAGTGCACTCCCAGCTTGGCAAGGACTTGCAAATTGACAGGTTAATGAATATGTGAGGTTAGTCTTGCCTCTCTCAGCTAAAGCCAGCTGCATCCACTATGAGAGGAAATGCAGCCCCCAGCTCTCCAGGAGGAAGAAACTGTGCTGGGTCAGATGACTGCACAGATGATAAGCCTTTCCAAGCTAGAGGGCAAATCGGTTTGCATGTGGGATGCAGGACCATGAGGCTGGGAGGGATGGAAACTTTAATTGGCCAATATTGTGTCAGAGCTTATCTGGTTTGCAATTAGGCAGGTATGCAGTGGGAGAGGTGAATGGTTGGCACTTCCTCAAGCCCTTGAAGATGTTCCAGGGCAAACACTCGGAAAAGTCCCAAGCCAGGCTGTGCTGCCCTCAGGCTGGCGCACAGCAGCTCACAATATCTGCAGAGGAAAATAAAGTACCAGCACAGCTGACACTTGCACAGGCACCCTACATGCAGCTCATGCAAATCCTCCTCTGCTGCTCCCTGTTTCCTACTTCACTGGTGGTTATCACAGGCCAGGAACAGCCCCGTGCCATCGGGACAGTGCACAAGTCTAGCACTGCTCAGCCCAACTTCTTTACATTCCCTCTGTGTTGCTTCTGCCCTGTCTACCCTTCACAGAAACACTTAGTTCAGACCCCAATTATGCTTGGCAGATGATTAAAGCACCCCTTTGCTCCTGGGTACAGGAGTGCTCTGCCGGCCATATTGGGATTGTCTGGGAAGTACTGCCTGCCTCCATGGCTTCTGGGTGCAGCTCAGCTAAACCAGATCCTTGTAGCCAGGTTAGAGGTGTCAGCTCATCTCTCATGTGCCATAACTGCAAACCAAGGCATGAGGCTACACTCAGAGATAACCAGAATATAAAGCACCAAAGAGTTTGCCCCATGGCACTTCCCACAAACTGGGGAAAATAAGACTGTTTTGTTCATCCCTGACTCCAGTGGGGATTTGTTGCTTTCTACACATCAGGGTCCCAGGGGATCCATTCCCTACTCTGTCCCACAGGATGCAAAGCAAATCCAAATTAGACACTCTACATGGTATGCAGCCCTGTCTCCTAACTACAGCAGGATCAAAGATAGCTGCAATCCCACCCACATGGATTAGAGTCACCTAATGAATACTCTGGGGAGGAAATATGGCTGGATTTGGATCACCTGAGAGAAAGAAAGCAGAGCTTCCAAGGCTCGAGAGAGAAAATGGGACCAATCCAAGACTTCCAGGAAAGTTCATCAAAGCCCAAAGAGTGAGATAAGGAGTGAAAACCAGATGAAGAAGGAAGGAAAGCACTGGAAGATGGTGTTCCACATCCTTTCTCACCTCCCTCCAGAGGTCTTGGCCCTGTAATTTAGCACCATCTTCTGAAAGAGTGAACCACTCCTGTTTTCAGGTGGCTTGTTGCTGCTAAGCGTTTCAAGCCTTTCTAGGTTCCTGGATTTTAGGCCTGGCAGAACTGAAAGGGTATGAGATGGCTTTGGCACATCTGAGACTATGGATCCAGCTCCAGAAGTTGTGCAAAGATTGGAGTATTCACTGCTGGCCTCAAGCTACTACAGGATATGTTTGTCCAAAAACCAAAAAATCCTACTGCTTTGGTTAGAGAAAGTAGATTTAAAACTGCATAGCAAAAGCAGGTTGAAAGCACATACCCTTGGCCCATTCATTTATACTGTGCCCATGAAGGGCTTGCAGTGCTGGAAGGACTTCACAAGTCAATATGGATTGGTGTCACCAAGCCCAGCAAGAGGTTAGAATTACTCTCCTGCAAGCCCCTCAAGAGCTCACCTTTTTCATTTATGTCCTGCCTGGTGCTTGCTGGGCCTCTCCCAGGACCTGCAAGGGAGCAGGTGTGGAGCAGCTCTCACTGTGACCCTGACAGCTGGATTTTCCAAGCAGGCACCCAAAACCCCAGCCCTCCAGAGTTTTGCTGGAGTTAATGAAGCAGCAGTGTCTCCATCTTGGTCCTTCCCCATGTATGCCCTGCTCTGACCTGGGTTCACCAATATTGGCTCCCGCCTTGCTGAGTGATTTCTCTTTAGTGAATGACAGTGAGTTAATGAGTTTGTTTGGAACCAGAGTGTTTGCTGTGGAGATGGAGATGTGCCAAATACACCCTACACTGCAGCTGGGGAGCAGGGGCCCACCTGGAGCCTCTGGAAAAGGACCTCAGGAGAAACCCAAGGTCAACCATTAGGGTTTTGGAGCTGGAGTTATCGAGGACCAGAAGCCCACTATACTCCCACTGAAAAAGAGAAATTATCAGCCAGTGAGGGAGTTCAAACCACCTCAGGCGTTGCTGGGACAGAGGCATCTCCTTTTGGCACAATTGCCTGAATGTTCCCAGGAAGCATCCCCTCAACACATCACATAACCAGCGCTAGATGGAGTAAGTGGGTAGCACTGATTACACAACGAGCCCGAACGGGAAAACCGCATTTCCTTGGAATACTAGAAGAGATTATGAACTGGACAGAAGGCAGAGATTTTGGAACAGTGCCTGAGAAGGTGACTTGTGCCCGAGAAGCACCACCATATGAGTCACCAGAAAATGAAAGAGGCTATGGGAGCTGGGAGAATGTTGATACACACCTGCATTTTGGCTAGTGCTGAGCAGCGCTGTCCCTGTGACATTACTTCTCTCCCACGAAGGGTCTGGGAGGGGACACATCCAGGCCAGCTGACCCAAAGCAACCAAAGGGATATTCCTTACTATATGACATCAGCTCAGATATAAAAGTTAAGGGAAGGAGAAGGAATGGGGGGGATTTGTTATTCTACAGTTTGCCCTCCAGAGCATCCTCACTCATGGGAATTAAAGATTAATGTTTCCCCTTGCTTATGAATGAGAAAACTTTTGTTTCCCTTTTTTTGCTTTACTAAACTGCCTCATCACAACCCAATACTTCCCATCTTATTTGGCACACAGCCAAATGCCAGGCCTTTTCTGGAATTCATTCCCAAAAGAGAGAGGAACCGAGACAATATATTTTCTACACATTTCATTTCCATTTCTATCTCAGTAATGTCAAATCCTGCTCTCTTCCTCAAACGTAAGCCCTTCCTACACTCCATTTATATCATAGTAATAGAAAATATTCCTCTTTCACTCCAGCAGAAGCTCTTCCCAGGTGTGCACTACATGTGCAACAGAGTCCAAGAATACTAGAGATGCAAACTAGAATAGAAAAACCTAGAACAGAACGGACCAAAACACAACACAAGATATTTTGCTTGCAACATTGCACTTCCATTTATATCTAATTAACAGAAAATCTTGCCTTTTCACTCCAACAGAAGCTCTTCCCATGTGTGCACCAGGACTAGACGAGTCACAGAGATGCACAAGGGGGATGTAGGGAGATGAGCTCTCTGGGATGCAAGCAAAACACGGTGGAGAGGTATCACAGTGTCAGACTGGGACCTTGGTTTGTTTCCTTGTACATCAAGGGGAGTTTCAAAGCTTTTGAAGTACGAGACTAAGAGAAGGCTTTGAAAACACTGGCAGGCGAATTCCTGGGGAAATTGTTGCTAAATCTCTCCTTTCACCTGATCAATACTTTTAATTTACTTCCTTCTCCTTTATCCTTCTTTTAAATTTTGCACTAAAAAAGGCAATTTCAAACGTTTCCTGTACTTTTTTCTTCCCCTATGACCAAACAGATCCAGTTTCTTCTCCCTCTCCAGCCTGCGTCTTGGTTACTGGATGCAGTTTCCATTAAAATTAATTCTTCAAGTTCCCAGCGACCTTCCTGCAGCTGGCCATGGCTCACTGGACAGGAGAAAGCCCAGGCAGGCAGCTCTGCAGTGGGGAAATAGCCAACTCAGCAACAGGAGAGAAGAGGCAGCACCAAAATACCACCAACAGCTGCTATGAACAAACTATTAGAGGCTATTAGAAGGTTGCAGCTGCTACTCTCTGATTAAGAGACAAGGACAGAAAGAAAAGCATAGCAAGAGGGGGATTAAAATGTGAAAGAGCCTGTCCTGCATGGCCAGGGGTCAGGGAAGTAGCCTATGCTTGCTCTCCCTCTTGCAGCATAGGCATTTCATTCACTGTCCAGCCTGAGCTAACACACAGCTCCTGAGCAAGGCCATGCTCTTTCCAGCTCTTTCTTCCCACTGCCTGAACCAGGATTAGATGCTCATGTTATGCCAGGTGTCCTGGCTGTACCACACAACCCCTCACGGGCCCCCTGGCTCTACTACAAAGGCACCAGGTCTAAACATACCTTCATTTCTTACAACCACTGGAGGAACAGGAGAGAAGTTCAACATGACCAGACTATAAAAGGTCCATACCTCTCTTTTCCTCTTGTGTTCATTTTCCTTAGGTGGAATTGTTACAAACCGAGCTGAACAAGCCATGCCCCTGTTCCATCTTGTTCTTCAACAGGACCAAGGACCTCAGCAGCATGAATTCAGGACTCCTGCCTTACTACCAGAA
>VZSR01000520.1:5969838-6064080 GCA_013398615.1 Brachypodius melanocephalos
CTTGAGACTCTGAACCTGAATGGCAGTTCCCACTTGTCGCTACAGAGATCATGTTCAAGAGATTATTACAAGTGTTCAGTTGCACATTATTTCACTGCCCCTTGGATTTGGCCCCTAAGTTTTCCTAGGGGAGCAAGCAGAAATCCAGGGAGCTTGGACTGGATGAGGGAAATGGCTGCATGCTGGAGAAACAGCTGTGGAGAGGGGACACAAAGAGGGGACTGAGGGCTGAAGCCATGTGTGAGCACGTGCAGTGACAGCCCCAAGCCACCATGGAGCAAGTGTGGGCAGCTGGCAGAGGACATGCCCTTGTGCAAGAGGATTCCAGCATTCCTGGCCCTCCACACAGTCCTGGCAAACCTTGCATGGAGGAAGGGCAGGCTCAGCAAGGTCAGAGGGGTCATGGCCTCCACACAGCCTGTTCAAAGCAGTCTGAGAAAGGGGACAGGGTGACTTAATGCCACTTGATGTTCAAGAGCACTAGGTCATCAGCTGGGTGGAACCACAGAAGGGGTTTGTAGGGTGATACCACTGAGAGAAAGCACCTGGATTTCCCTTCTTGACACAGGCCCCTTTGCTAGCATAAGAACCCAACCCTGACTTCCGCAAAAGCCCATGACTGTGAATGGAAACACATGAATGCAGGCCCTAAAGGCAGGTAGTAGCATCCCTTAAATTAGTTCAGCTGTGTACAATATGGATGCACCATTAGAAGATAGAAAGACACTAAAAGATTGATTTGTCTAATCTCAAACAAGAAATGTAGCTGGGAGCTTGAATTTGTATTGAGAACCTCTCTGGCACCTCAGAAAGCCATCACCATTTTTTTTTCCTAGTAGCCTGCCAGACTTGGCTTATTAGGACTTCCAAATTTGTTACAGAAAGAGTGAAAACAGAGACTTTGGGGATATTGAAGTGAAACTGGCTTGGTGTGAGCACTACTGTGCTTGCACAGACCAGGTTGGCAATGGGAATGTATCCTCCACCTTTCTGCTCTGAGATACCAGACAGAGGCTTTCCATAGCAGTACAGCCATCCCCCAAGTGCTGCGGGCACAAGGGTCGTATCTCTTCTCTGACTCCCATGCAGAAGCAATTCCTCCAGGGAAGGAAGCTGCTCCCAGCTCCCTGCACTGGCAGGGCAAGCACCTGGCAGCACTAAGATGGCAGTGGGGCCCTGCCCTGTCTCCATGTCCAAGGGAACACCGGTGTGAGACACACCAGACATCTGCCTGTCTCACATCATCCTCCTGCTGCAGGAACCTGTGATGGATCCTCAGGGAGGGCTGAAGCTGGATCTGCCTCCTCATCCTGCTTCTCCTCACTCCAGCTGGATCTGATGGCTCAAATGTTTCCTGCACCCTGAAGCAGGGAGTTTAATATACCTGATGACATTTTTATTGCCATTAATTCTAATGAATCCTGATATTCTTGCTGCCCATATCTAGTTAGTCTTTTTCTGAATCTTGATGTATTTTTGCCCTTGGGAATTTCTGGGGCATGCTCACTGCATGTCATAGGGGAAAATAAATAAAAGAAAAAAGATTTTCACAGCTTAAAATTTCCTTTCACCTGTTTCACTGTCATGATGTGATAAGAGAGACCCATTTATCATTTTCTATACTCCCAGCCTGTCTTGTGACTGATTTCCCAGGCTTTCAAAGTGGCAGATTGCCTCATAAAAGAACCATCCTCTGACTTGCCTGGAGGCAGGTGTGGGTTGGAACGCCAATCTTGCTTTGTTTTGCATTTTTTCTTAGTGGCACTGCTTAAAAATCCTGCCACTATGCCCTAGTCACAAGACATAAAAGGTTTCACCTCCTGAGAAAACTGTTAAAATGTGTGGATGGGTTTTGCACAGAATATCACAAAAATAAAAGAATAAGGTCACAGGGGCTTATGTTGGTGTGGAAAGCAAGTGAAAGGAGGCCGGCAGAAAAGGGGACGGAGGGAGAGGTGCTGAGTCGAAATGGGTGACCCTGCAGCCACCCCATCTTTGCACAGTTCCTCTAGTGTTTGCTTGCCCTACAGAACGTCTTTGGGTGGCAGCACAGGCCTGGCTCCCGAGTCCTATGCAGGCAGGAAAAAGGAAGCTTGGAGGAGGAAGAGCAGAGGAAGGCTGTGATGCACTGCAGGCTGGAGGGGGTGTTCGAGCTGTGATGGGGTGTCCCCAGAGGCCAGTGTCCAGCTCTCCAAGGTGCAAAGCCCGGGCAGGGCCATGGCGCTGGGTGACAGCTCAGGGCTGCTGGTAGGAGTTTGGCTTCTGGGTGATAAAAGCTCTTAGGATTTTAAAGCTGCAAGGAAAAACAGAAAGTAAGAACTCTTTTTGTAATCCTCTCTCCGCCCCTTCCTGCAGAGGTCAAAAGTAATTTGGTTGTCTTTGGGGGTCTTCCTGCTTTAATCCACGACCATTTTCAGCCCTTCCAGGCTTCAATCTCCAAAGCTGTCCACACACAGCAGCAGCAGCACTCTGTGCCTGTCACCCTGACTGCCACTCTGGGGCAGAGGCTTCCTCTGGCCTCTTTGCGGATGTACCACTGTCTCAGTTTAGAGACAGCATTAGGAGAAGACACTCTGAAATGAGTCGTCTCTCTAAAAGGTTCCAACAATCCCTTTCCACCAACAAGAAATGAGTATTAATAGTGAAAGTGGAAAAAAACCCCCAAACCTAAGTTTATTAACAATCAGAATGCCCACAAGGCAAAGGGGGAAAAGCAAATAAATGCTAGATATTAAGCTGTCAGATCTTATCCCTCCACGCAACACCTGAACAAACCCCCAAACGCCAGGGAAAATACCCGCTCACGACGTGAGGCGCGCTCCAAGATGGCGGCGAGGCCTCCCTCACGGAGGAAACCCCAAACAAAGAGGAGCTTCACGCAGCAGTTCGGGCAACAGATGAAAACCTGGGGACTCTGTGGCGTCGACCTCGTCTCCACGGCAGAGGAAGCAGCTAGGCTGGAGCCTCTTGGTTTCCTTTCTCTCCCCGGCTCGGCTTCCCGAGGTGTGGGGCCGGAACGGAGCGGCCCCACTCCCACAGGTCCCGTTTCTCTTGTCTCAGACTAATAAACTGTCCAGTTCACCTCCAAGATAGCTGAAGGATTGCTGCTGCAGCTTCTCCAAGGTCAGGGAAGGGAAAAACTTCTTGCCTGGATTAACAAAGCCAAGCTAGCCAAGGGAAATCAGACTGCACCGCACCCTGAGGAGTGAGGCTTAGAAAAAGCCGGCCAAAGAGCCCAAGGCTGCCCGCTCCCCTCAGGCACACACCTTGAAGATACCACAACCACTTCGGAGAATCATGGAATGGATTATCATCGTAAATCAACCCAAGACAACCACTTGCTCAGGTCTTCTACGGTGGTCAATTTTTCTCTCCCAAACACAATATATTATATTTCACTTAACTATATTAGAAGTTCACCAGGTCTAGTGCAGTGCTGTCTTCACATGAACATGAATGGACAACAGGTATGATTCCAGATGCAGCCCGGGGATGCTGAGTTGAGGAAGAAAAAAGAGGCTTATAACTAAACACGTGGTATTTCCATATAAGTATATATTATTATGTGTCAGTAAAAATATTTCAATAAATTTGGGCAGAAGTACAGACAGCTGGGCAAATAGCTCTGCAAAACCTACCAGGAAAATATCACTGGAGCAAAGTACTGTCAAACCACAGAGCCGTAACTTTCCTTTCTTCCTCATGCAGATTTCCCTATGTCAAGGCAAAGGTGTGGAGAAGCCAGCTCACAGGTGAACACACTGCTCAGGAGACTGTTATTCCACCCTCAATATAATGAGTCAGTATGTTTACACAGTTAAACTATTAAGATAATTTTATTCTTCAAAGACTCATAGCTTCCATAATTAGCCTCAAGCAATTTTAGGTTTGGAGCTATCAACATGAATTGGAGGTTCATTCCTGTACAATTGCCTGTCCTGGCTGTTGGCTGTGTTTGACTGGTTTGGGGGTGCCTGGGATAGCTCTGACAGTGAACTGCAGGCCGAAGTCTTTACATAGCTTCTCCTGCCTACCTGTAGTAACTACAGGCAATGAAGTTCTTGGGATTATAAAGCAGAATGCCCTACTGAAGTAGCAAAAAAAGTTTTGGTGATGCACTGGAGAGTTCCAGGAAACACGTAGGGACTGGGAACCATCTGAAAGCAGCACAAAATAGAGACATGAAGGCTTTTCTCTTTGGTCTGAGTGGCTTCAGCAAGGAGCCTTAATTACCTGGGATTATTCCTTGTGTATTCCAGTGTTTGTGCTTCCTTCTTCAGTCTTGGCTTTGTAGTGACAGGCTCTCATGCTGGTACCAGCAGATTTGCATGAGCTCAGTGCACAGCTGCTTTTCTGGAGCCAGGATCTGGCCCCAAGGGCCCAGTGCAAGTTCAGCCGGGGACCAGCAGAATCCCCCAGCATCACTAGGGTTTCTCTCTACAGAAAATGAGAACAAGCTCTCCCCTACCAATGGCTGAGAGGGGAGTGGGTGAAGAAGAGGACTTTCTCACCTTGAGCTCCTGTAGTTGCCGGAGGGACAAACATGTCACACGCTTTGCCTTTCTCTTAAAAACAGGCCTGGAGGGACCTTCTTTATTTAATGTTTATGTAGCCCTGGCAAAACACCATATAAGTGGACTTGAAGCAACATGTCCCGTTCAAGCAGACCTGAACACCAAAATTCTTAGGTCCCTTTTGTTCTACTCTCATGTTAGATCTCCTCAGATTGTAGCAAATCTGAGATTAATCTCTAGAGACAAATTTTGGGGTCAAACCAGTCCAGCATCTAGTTACAAGCCCCCTAAGCCACAGTGTCCTGTGCTATGCTGCCATTCAGGGCCCTCTGAAGGTAGCCAGGATCTGTCACTGAACACTTTGAGAGCTCTGGCATCTAAGACTTGGTCCCAACCAGGAGAGTCTTCAGACAAGGCTTGGCTGGTAGAAACAAAATTATTATGGTTTTGCTGCATTGAACAGCACCTTCCTTTAGCTGCTGGCCAGGAAAAATCATTTCAGAGGTGCTGGCAGCCAGCCTGGGCACATGGATGAAGGATTGAGCAGCCTTTGATCGGCTCAGCTTGTTAATCTGCCCACCCGTGCAACATTTCTCCTCCCCAAGATCTCCCAGCTGCTTTGGTGCCTGGCAAGCCTCCCATATCCACTCTTCCCTCCCTCCTCTTCTCTAAGCACCTGCTTTCCATGGCAAGGAAGGGAGTGGAGCCCTGGCTCTCCTCATCCCTGCCAGCCCAGTCATTGTGCAGTGCAAGTCGTGCTCTGCAGATGTGTCTCCTCAGCTGAAAGGAAGAGACAAAAAGGAGCTGCCCAAATCATGAGACGTGCATCAGTCCCAGGAATCTTTTCCCCCATTCTCCTGCTCTCCATACTGCTGGGCCTTGGCAGCCCTCCCACCACGACCAGAAAGTCATTCCTGACTGTGCTTCTCATGCCCCACTTGGGCCCTTTAGGTAAACAAAAGCCACCCAAAATCTCTGCCAAATGTGAGTCCTCCCTCCCCTGCCTGCAGCAGCCAGGCTGGCAGCTCCTCGCTCTGTGCCCTGCTGGGGTTGCCTCCTCCTGGCCTGTGCAGCTGTCCTTGGGGACAGTGGCAGCTGCTGGAGTGGGGAGTGGGGATCTTTCAAAGTGCCAGTTTGTGATGGGCTGTCATGGGAAGGAGTTGAGACTTGCCCTGCTTGCCTGCTTGTGTGCCCTCAGCTACCCTCCCTGACAGGGGTGGGCATCTTCAGGAGTAGGTGAAACCTCCTGAGGACCAAACCAGATCTGGATGCTGTTTCTCCCTTGCTGTTGACTTGAAAAATCAAATCCAGGATGATTCTAACCCTCCTGGATGAGCATCATGACAGTGATGGTACAGTGGTGTTTGCTGGTGAGGTGAAACAGCCCACTTGCCTGTCCCCAGCCTTCCCCCACCATCCCTGCGTGTTAGTGGCTGCTGCTGGGAAAACCAGCGATGCATCTTCTCTGGAAATAACAAGCATGTGATTGTTCCTAATCCGACCTAGCAGAGCAGTCCCAGATAAGAAAAATCCCTCATCAGGAGTGTTCCTGATGACCTTGGACAGAAGCTGCTGTTCCTGCCAACTGTGCCCAGCTGCACCAATATTGCTTCAGAAATATTTCCTATGAATACATCACCCTACTCCTCCAGAAATTCCAAACTTTGCCTTTGACACACAGGCCTGATAGTGGGCAACATCTCCCACTCAAACTGGAGTCCCAGACAAGAAGAAACCATCACATGCAGTGAGAGGTCAAAACCAGGGAGTCAGGAAGCACCCCTAGCTGTGCCTGCCCCCATGCAGCTGTGTCCCCCCATACACCACTCATACACTCTGCATGGATATGATCCCTCTGGGAGCTTCTCTCTGTGTTTTGAGATTCTTTCTGTGCTTGCCACGACAGAAGTAGTGTGTGGTTGGGACAGCTCTGTGTCTGCTTCCTCATGTGATGTCACACCAGTGCCATATGGTCCTCGGCCAGTCCCATCAGGTGGTGGTGGCCCACGACCCCATCCAGGCAGGCAAAGCAGGGGGTTGTACTGACAGCCAGGAGTCAGAACTTGTGCTTCCTTCCCCCTGTACCTACCCCACAGAAACAAATGCAAATATGTGTTTAAGAAAACAGACTGCAGGGAACTGGCAAGGGACCAGGTTTCATGTCTGTGTCACTGTGTCAGCTCTTGCAGGGCCTACGGCAGCATCACCAAGACAACAACCTTTCAAAGGAGGAGCAGTCGGTTCCCCTGGAGAACAGAGCAACAGCTTGACCCGGCAGCCTCCAAGGTCTGCTTGGCTCTAGATAAGCATCTGCTTCCCCACACAGCACTTATCTCCTTTTCCAAGGCTCCCATCACTGAAGCTAAGAGGCTTCATGACTGATTTACCTTTTCCAGCAAACTAGCTGGGAGGTGAGTATTATTTCATGCTAGAGATAAGGGCACATTGATTGAACTCACCTAGAAAGCTTGTTAAAAAGAAGGAAGAGAATTTAAACCTGTGGAGCCCTGGTATTGCTCATTAGCTGCAGGCTTTACTCCATGTGGGAGTGCAGCTGATCTCCCTACAAACCATTTCTCACCAAAGATCCTGCTAGGAGATCATTTTATCCAACCACCCTGTGGCTGGGGCAGAAATGAGAAGATGAAAGGTGCTACCTGGTAGTAGCATAACATTTCCAGTCCTGGGTTAAAATGAGGGATTAAAAAAAACCAAAACAGAGGTTGGGAAAATGGTGGGGGTATAAAAGAGTGGAGAAACAGAAGTCTGAGTTCCTTATGCCTCTAGGATTTGGCGCAGGGATCAAAGGCAGTGTGTTTGGCCCGTGCTGCTTTGTCTGTAGCCCTGTCTCCCTGCACACTTGCCCCTGTCAAAGCTGAGGAGAGCTGAGGCTCAGCTTCTCCTTGCTGAGGACCCACTGGTGCCCCACCAAGAGCACCCCAGTGAGCTGAACCTGGCCTTCTGCCCCAGCACATGTGAAGATCTCACACTCACTCCTGGCAGCTTCCTCTTCCTGCCCATGCAGGAGAAGCCCAGCACCCACCCGTCCAGACACCCCTGCTGGCACTGCCTGGCTGCAGCGAGTGTGGTGGAGCTCAAACAAGTGCAACATATCCTCTGGCCAAAGGGAAGGAATTCCTGAATGGAATGCACGTACCATTCAGCTTCTGGTTCAAGCAATATCTTGCTGTGGTCCCGATGGGGATAACAACACAGCAGGAAAAACTACACTAGAAAAAAGACACGTGTAGGGGGCGGAGGTGGGGAGAGGAAGAAGCAATGTAAGCAAAAGGAGGAAATGCTATGGTGAGCCAAATGAAGGTGCGGGGAGAGGTCTTCATGTGCCAGGGATCCGGCCAAGCACTGACTTCAGTGTTGTTCTTTGAAGAGAGATAAAAACACTAGTTCACTCAGAGCATGGCCCTAAGAGCTTTGGGAACAAACCCTTCTGTTGCCCTCTCCTGGAGCCAGCTCTGCTCCTACGGGGAATGTTTGCCATCCAAAGACAGCTGGGCAAGGGTGAGAGAAAAGAATTAAATCTGTTGAGTGTTTTTTGGTGCCCTAGCAGTTAAAGACCTCATCTAACATCGTAAGGGCACCTAATTTCTCCTGAAATTTGAATACATCCTGGAAAACTCAAGCCTCACCAGAGTGGCATGTTTAGGCATCTGACGGTATGTTGAATTTTCCTTACTCTCACTCAAAAGAAGACTGCAAATGTTTCTTGCACCCATATTTTCAAGAGCAGCAATTGAACAAGGTTTTTTTAAAAATTATTTTAATAAAGCAAGACTCACATTTCACTGAGCACTGAAAACTATAAATAAGAGGTGTCCTGAAATGAATTCAGGTGGTACAGACTACAGTCTTGTGTGCAGACAGGGTTTAGAAATAGAAAATTTTAAAAATAATTGCAGTGCTGGTGCCCCAGAGTGTTTGCTGCCCAATTCATGCAATAGTTTCTCTTTGTTTACTTAAGATTAGGCCCTATCATCCCAGTCTCCAGGTTGTTTAATAGGGAAGTGGTACCTTTGAGCCTTTTTAAAAAGGCTTTCTGCATGGGGACTCAGGAGTGTTCAGAGCTGACATTTTGGAGTTGTCCCTCTCACTATCCTCATCTCTTCCATAGTCCTGTGTTGTACTGAGCCGTTTTCCTAAGTGATGCCTTGTGGGAATTTGAGAAAATACCCTCAGCATGCAGTCTGAAAATTTGCTATTCTCACTCAATGGAGATGAAACAATTCCTTCCCCAAGAGAAATAGAGATCTGTGTTTTTGGGTTAAAACCACACTAAATGTATGCCTTCTGGGAAATGTCCTTGACATCTGTTTTTAAGTGTGTGTTAATGAACAAACCAGTGCCTCCAAGCAGAGTCACGGCTCCCAGAAGAACATCTTAATCATTAACCATAAACCGCAGTTTCCCTGAAGCTTAGAGAGCAGGGGTTTAGATGGAGATCTCATTAAGGGCCATCAGGAAACATCCCAGCTCCGGTGCCTGGGAGGGCACTGAGCAGGGACCACTCACAGCCCATGGTGCTTAATTGCTTACATCGACTGAAGATGTTCCCCCCAGTTACTGATCGGCAGCAAGCACAGGGCTGAACTGTGATATGCATCCCAGGAGGACTTTAGTTGGGTCTCTTTATAGCTTAAAAAGAGGTGTCTCCCCTGGATTCCTCCTATCATCCCATTTTAATCAAAAGCATCCAGACATTGCTGAGCTGTTCTCAAGTTCAGTGGTTTTCTGATCTGCCCTCTAGCATGCAGGAAGGAGAGTTCAGGTCAAACCCAAAAGGAGCAACTAGGCTCACAAAAACTCATGAAGTTTTTAATCAAGGTATCCCCAAGGTAATTTGTTGGTGAGGGCTTTTTTGCTTTGGTGTTTGTTTATCTTACATAGTCAGACATTCCGATGGCCTTTTGCGACTGCAGGGAAGCTGCACTGTGTGAAACAAGTGAAACCCAAGGTGTGACCTTGGAAGGCAGTGTTTGCTTTGATTTTCTTAAGGCTGAGGACAGGGGAGCCAATGAGAGCTTGAAGGAACAGAAGTCTGGTGGTTTGCCTTGCAAGGAAGCTGCCCCAGAGGCTGATGGCCTCCCTTTGTCGGCCCAGCCTCTTTATCAGCTGCCCCATAAACGCTCTGACTCCAGTCGGTCACGCTTGCTCCACAGAGTATTTGCTTTCAGATACTGAAGCCAAAATCAGTTGCTGAAAAGGACATCCAGGTACCGAATGGCCTGAAAAGAGAGGGTTCGTTCCTTTTAATGTCTGTGTGTACACGGGACATGTCAAGCCAGCTCTGCAAACAAACTGGTGCCATCAACTGAAAGTTCCCAGGGTTTCCAGCAACAAGAGGGGGAAACTGGCAAGGAAAAAGAAAAAGCAAAGTCTACAGCCATTGCCAGACACGCGGGAGCTAAAGGAAGAACAGATTCGGGTTACTGGGTCAAAAATGTTCTCTTCTATCATATGTTTACAGAGCTTCTGCAGTCCTTTCCCTATACCTTAATGCAGCATCCAAATAACTCTGTCCTAGAAAGAGGAGACAGGGCTGAACAGCTTTTCAGTAACTTAACAGTGCTTGCACTGTTCACAGAAATCTTGTAATAAAAACATGGATGCATTGATGACAAGGGCAGTGACCAGTCTTCTTCTCTGTATTGGTGGCAGGTAACAGTTAAACTAAGAAATCTGTAATTTAGCTAGGGCTCAAGGAGAAAACACTATTAAAATAACCTTTCTCCTTCTGAGTGCATCGTCATCGTCTGTATTATCCTTATGTAGGATTAGAAATCCTACACAAGGGGCGGTTGGCCTTTAGATCAACTGCCTAGTCCTGTTTCTTGAGGGAGCCCCTCATTCTTCAGGGAGGATGCAGGGAAGACCAATGAGTTCACTCCCAGTGACCTGAAAGCCCCTGGGAACTGTAGGAGAAGCTTATGACTAAAACTTCCCCTGGGGAAGGATCAGAGTCAGGATAGGCAAAGTTGTGTTGCAATTTCTGGGACTAAAGTGTGTAAATAAGCTATTGACCCACTGAGCTCCAGCTACAAGCAGAGGATAAACCAAGTAGGAAGCTCCAGTGAGCTCCAGTAGACTCTGAGTCCTGCTCCTTCAGGTCAGGTTCTGTTGAACACCACCTGGAGCTTTTAAAGTGTCTTCTTTAAGAATCATCACCTAGTGCTGCTTCAGCTGGCAGCATACTGAGATCCACAGGATCATCTCCAGTTTGACCCAGTGGAGATGAGCTTTTAAAGCTCAATATCCTACATCTGCCCAGTGCCTTTGCAATTTTACACGTGTTTCTTGAGCCAAACACATCACCCCATTACACTTCTCAGAGGTCAGCAATCTTGTACTCACAGAGCATCTGGTTTTGCCAGAGCCCATGCCGTGATGCAATACCAGCAGCTTTCCAAAACAAAGCTGGTTCAGTAGATACACGATGCCAGCCTTACACTACCACTGAAGCAACCTGTGACGCACAAGCACTGGAGGTAAGGTTAGTCCTGGAGAAAAATATTCTGTGAAAACAGAAAGTAATTATGTTACAGACTTTGTCAGATCCCTGCCAGGATTTCTAGTCCACTGCACTGTTCAGTGATGACTTAGACTTGACATGAGGAGTCCAAGACTTGACAGGAGAAGAACATAAGGTCCTCAAGGTAGTGTGAACCTCCTGCTTGTTATGCCAAAGGCAGGAGTGCTAAAATGTGCCTGATGCAAACCCATCCTGGAAGAGTCCAAGTGAAAAAGCTGAGTCAGAGACTTAATTTACAGCTAAATTCTGAAAGCCTGGGTCTCTCCTACAGGTGAAGGTAAAAGTGAAACATTAACCAGGAAGCTTGACATCTGAGATAGAAACTCTTTGCAACTATAAATATTTCAGTGGGACACTGTAGTGTTGTTACTTCTCTGGATGCTGTATTATTACATCGAGCAGCAGGTGAAAGCAAGAGGCCTAGTTTGGGTGTCTGAAGACAGTGAGGATGCTGGCATCCCTTTCCTCAGGGCATTCCTGCCTAAAGGACCTTTGCTGGACATTCCCACTCCAGCATCCCAGGTTCATTTGACTGTTAGCAGCTCTTGGCACAGTGCCAAGCTCACAGCCTGGGAGGCTGCAAGCCATGAAGCAGCCAGGCAAAAGCAGGAGCAGCATGAGCTGGAGATTGGGAAGCCACTTCCCTGGAAGATCCATGTTTCTGTGTTGTCACCTTGCTCTGGTGCACAGCATCAACTCACAGTGCCTTGGACGGGCCTTGGCAGAGCAAGGCTCTGAGGATGCCCAGTGAGAACCAGTGACTTGTGCAACAAGGGCATTTTAAAATTGCTATTTACAACCTCTCCAGTTTTGTCTTTCTTTTCCATCCCTTCCTCTGTTTTTTGTCTTTACTTTCTTGGGAAGTGACAGCACAAATTATGACACAAAGTGTGGTTTCACGTATAACATAGCTGGAGCATTCAGCTGTGGAAACTTCTGCTTAAGTATGACTTGCTAGTTCTTATTTTGTCTTCTTTTGATTAAATGGAACAGTAGAAGGTATCATAACCGTGAGATCCACTTGCTTCTCAGGAAACATTACCTGTCAGTTACTCAATACTTTTGTAGGTGTACAAACACTTTTAATATAAATATTTTATAAAGGCTTGCATACTTCTAATTATACCAAACAAAAATATAGAAAAAAATCAAAACTAGTTGGCAGAGGTCAGAAAGGAAAGTAAATGAAGACATTAGGAAAAACTTCCATTTTACTTTTGGTTGCTCACAATTTCAGACTGGAGTAAAAGGACCTCAGAAAATTTAAAAAACCTGAAGTTTGTGTCTTGAGCCTTAATTCAGAAGATAATTCAATGTAAATGATTATGATTAAAAAATGAAAAAATGCTTCATCTTATTTCAGTATTTTTCCAAACAACTCCAGTGAGGGATTTATGAAATAACCATTTGTCTTTGCAGCTGTAGCCTTCTAATTAGACTTTCATTCTGAGGTGAATTTTTAAACCCTTCAGACCTGAGACATTACACACAATCCTCTATAATCTCTTCCTGAGGAAATTATTGTATTATTTAGTGGTTTTTGTGTTGGGTAATTACAATAGGCTTCTTTCCTCCTTTCCACTCCTTGCTCTCTTTATGTACATTTGCAATGGGTTCCTAGGGCCACAGCCTCTGCTGCTTTCCAGTGTATTATTCAGTGAGATGCAGGAAGAAGTGAGGGACGTGGGCTTGGAGAGATTATTTCAGCATGGAAGATTTGGGTTTTTAACATAGAAACTGCAGTGCCCTTTGCCTTCAATACACGTAGCTAGACAAACACAGCATAGCAGCTGCCTCACAGGCTGTAGGAGGAAGTGCAACAGCAGAGAGAGAAAAAAGCATATGCAGAGAGGAAACTCTGAGAGTTTCCAGATGGCAAACACCAGAGCAGAGGTCAGCAAATGGTTGAGATGATTGCAGGCAGTGCTTTTCCTCTGCCCAACCAAAGGCTGAGTGTACTGCTGGGGAGGAGAGCTCTATCTTGAGGCAGGACACATGCTTCAATTCTGTTCAAGGCTGTGCCTTTTGGCTCTGCTGTATTTCTCACTCAGTGGGAGCTGGGAGCTTCTCATGGGTGTGCTCACAGGATGTCAGAGCTCTTCAGATAGCAGTTGCCAGCCTGACTTTAAAGGACCTTCAAAGTTGTGGGCTTTGAAAATTAGGAAGGATGGCTGATCCCCAAAGTGTATTTTATTTTCGTAAGAAGGAAACAATGAATAAAAGTAACATTCCCTAGGACAGGCAGCAGAGGCAGCATCTGTAAGGCTTTCTGAGAGGATATTTAGTCCAGCATGCTGGGCTGGAATTCAAGTGCTGTGTGCTGTTCCTGGCTCTGCCAGAGCATGCCCTGTCACCTGTAACAAACCCCCTCCCCTCTGCTTGCTCTCCTGCCTTTTCTAGCACCATTTCTCAGACAAGCACTCCAGTGCCCATATCACATCTCAAAGGGTTCTGCTCAGGATGTTTTCTCCAAAGGCAGGACTCAGTGTATTCATGCAAGGCAGACTGGACTGCATTCAGACTTTATTAGCTAATCTCTATTTAATGAGACTGGTAAGAAGTTGTGTATATATATACACACACACACAGAGCCTTGTTTGTGCAGTATAATACAATAGCACTTAATGCTGAGGTAATGGGAGCTCTGCATACTTTGAAAATGAAAGCCATAAAAAGTGAATCTTGCATTAGGAAAAAACAAGTAGCCTGGTTTTTAGTGATCAGCTTTGTTGCCTGGGTACCAGTACAGAAACTTCTTTTTGCTTCTTGCCAGGAGCCTGTAAGAGTATGCTGTATTTTATTTCAGTCCAGACCCATTATGGCCATTTATCCATCTCCACAGAAGTTCTCCATTTGCTGCTTCACATAGAGACCCGAGCTGGCACCAGGGACAATCCTCTCTGCCTGGTGAGGGAACTCACCCAAGGCTGTCTCCAGGATCTTTCAAGGGAGGATTTGAATTCTCAAAAGCCTTATTGTCTTGGTAAGGCCCAGAAAGCAGTGATCCTTCACCTACCTGCTTTTCTGTAAGCCACTGAAGGAATGCAAGGCTGTGCTACCCAGCAACTGCTGGCTGTATCAAGAGAGATAGCTGAACTGGGATGGAGAAACAGCAGCAGAGACTGCTGGACTTAGGATTTTACCAACCTGGAAAAGCTGTGATGACTTACTGATGTAGTCTGCAGACAAGACAAGTGTCTTGAGACACCAGCAGATTCAGTATGCTTTAACACAGCAACACCCATCAGCTGAACCTCAGGGACTCATAGCACTGCAGTTGGAAAGCAGAATACGTAAAGCTGAGGTGCTGGCACATGGGCTAAGGACAGTCATTTTTCTTTATTCTGGTAATGAATTTGCTCTCTCATTTTCTATTGCAAACCAGAGGATTAATTCTTCAGTTCCAAGGCCTAGAGACTCTTGCAGAATTAAGCCAGGTTCCTGCCTTCCCATCAACGTGTCTAATAAAATTGCAGGACATATTAAGTCCCTGAACAACACAAATGCTAGTCCCAGTACCCTTGAGGAGCTTCCACAGCCATAATCACTGAGAAGAAATAGTTACATCCACCTGGAGGAACAAAACCCAGCTGATTCCATTTAAGCTGCAGTTCCTCCTCAGCCAAGTCAATATGCAGGAAAAAGGAGAAATTCTTATTGATAATAGCACATTTTCAGACTGAAATAGCAAATTTTCAGTGAAACAGAGTTGATTTGCACAGTTAACATTTCCAGGTTTTTCAGAACACTTATCACTCCTGCAAGCTGCCATGAAGAAAATGCCAAACAATCCTGGTGAAATTATCCCAGAAGTATGTTCAGTGCTGGCAAACAGGGATTTTCCAAAGTAACTTCTGACCCTTAAGTGAAGAAGCCTAGCTGTGAAAACACAGCAGTTCTCAAACAGTAAGAGATCAAAATACTGGTAAATCTCAGCTTCTTCCCACTATGGCAAGTACCTTTGTATTTGGTGGAAAGGCTCTGAGTCACAGAGAGCAAAAGCTGCTTTTTGCAAGTTTCTCCTGGCAGAGTGTGTTCCCTGAGGAAGGGCTGGAAATAAACTTCTTCCCAAATCGATTCTGTGGAGAGCAGCAACTCCAAAAATAGTGCCATTATATTTAGTAGCATCACCACTATCAAAGATGTTTAATTTATTGATCGATTGTATCCAATTCAGCCCAGAAATACCTACTTTTCCTGTTAAAGAGAAGGCCCTAAGACTGTGCAGGGAAAATCCTTAATGAGCTGTAGTGAGGCACTTTGAACATTTGTATTTTTTGTCTTACAGCAAGTGGTTGTAGGAGTGATGGAGGTACACACTAAACTGGGCCAATTACCCACTGAATCACCTCCAAGTGGTGGCTGAGATGAGCTGTCTGGCTAGACAAGCAATAGCTTCCTTTACAAGTAAAAAAATTTCTTCTTTTAAGTCTTATAACAAAGGTCACATTTTCACCAGTTAATAGCAGGTCCAGAGACAAGAATTCATAAAGTAGAGATAAAACCCAGCAGTTTCAAGAACAAGCTCAAGCACAAATGTTTTTTAAAAATCAACTGAAAGGGAGATCCATCAGTAGTTTTTAAACTGTCTTTCTGAAAAGCAAATCAGCTTGACCAGAACAATTTTGAAGCTAAAGAACTAAGAAATACTTAACTACCTTTATACTAAATCTTATGAAGCACCATTTTAAATAGCTGCTTTATCAGCCTATAAATCAGCTTTAACATTCAGTGACTATGAGTAAAGAGAAGGTTTTACTCCAGTTCTTTTGTCTACCCAAGTTCTCCAAGAAAACAGAAGGAACTTGCCATCAACAGGCAAGACTGAAAAAATATACCAGGAAGTGACTAAGCATTGTCTCTGCTCACCAGTGTTGATTTACCTATGTCCCTACCAAGTGTACCACACAACACTCAGGGGCATCTCATCCTTTAAAAACCAATTACAGAAGGCACAGGCTGGAGCATGGTTTGCTTTCCTTCAAGGTCTTTCCTCATCAGGAGAGATCACAGTAGAAGTGCTGGTGTACAACTGCAGTTCTGGGACCTACCCAAAGCATCTCACCAGGGAACTTGAGTTTCCTCTCTCCATTTAAGAGGCACTGCACCTCCCTTGAAGGGGATCACTTCCAATCACACTTTTTATTAGATAGCACTACTATGACTGAGTCCTCTTCCCTATTTGGTTCTGAGAAACATGAAGTGATTAGTCAGTATCCACAGGTGGTTTCTCAAGAACTTGAATTTACCCTTGGAATACTTCCCAAGATTCCAGACACCTATTACGTATCAATATTTTCAAGTATCTGCAAAGCCTCATTCTGAACTGTTTGTTCCCACCCCTTTCCCTACACTGCCATTTCCACTAGGTTTGCTGTGTGCAACAGTACTGCAAATGAAGCCTTCAGCAGCCTAGGGAAATGACCTGGCTGCTCATACTGGTACACCACATGAAGTGTTTGGATTAAAATTCAGTGTGTGCTGGTTCCTTTTACCTTTGCTTTGAGGGTCATCAACAGGGCAGATACAAGGAAGTGCTTCAACTAAAATTCTTCCCACCTCTAAAGCTGCAGACTTAGAAACTGATGTTCAGTCTGCTTTTCATTGCTTGCTTTAAACACCTTCCTATTAGAATTCAATTATACAATAAATGCCGAAGACACATTTAAGTAGAAGATATATCCCAGAGCACTGAGCCTGTACCTCAGTCTCCCTTTGCAAGGATCCAACAGAGATTAAGGCCAAAAATGGCATCTATTTTATCCTGCAGCTGTAACAGATACTCAAGAATATCAACAACAGTGTTTAAGTGCTTTATATTTATTATAAAGTATTAATAACTAAATGTATGGAAAATGATTCTCTGTACAAGAGAGTAACATGACAGCTTTTACAAGTTCTGCTATACAGTACATGAAATGCTGCAGATTTTTTCAGCCGCTTCAAACAGTATTTGCTATACAAGTCAAAAAGGGTAAACGTAGAAGTTTGTTTATAATACAGTGTTAGAAAGCACAAACAAGTAACATTCAAAATAAACAAGCTCCCAAATATCAAAAGAAATCTTTAGATGGCATGTACACAGATTATAGTCAAGTTTCAATATACATGTTATTGTTCCCCACAAGATGCTCCACTTTACTGGATTCCTGGAACATGATGAGAATTGAAGGTGCAAGAGAAGCACCTCTCAAGCCACATAAGAACTGGATGGGCAGAACAGCAATTTCCTGAAGTGTTCTCCACAGTCTTTGGCTCCACTGTTTATTACAGCCATATACTGTGGCAACACAAGAAGAGAGACAGGCTTCAATTACCGGTACTGTCAAGGCAAATCCAGTTATCTGGGGAGCTGCTAGAGCAATTCAAGGCACTCTTCCCAGTGCTGCCAGCCCACAGAACCCCCTGTGCAGGACACAGCATTTTAAGAGAATCGGGCTGGGCTAAAGCATGTTCTTGAACAACATGGAATGAACAGTTCAAAAACTCCTTCAGAATGTCCAGTTCAAAGCTCATTTGTATTTCACTTCCCAGGCACACCAGCCTAAGGGAAACATTCATGTGTGTCACTAACACTTTAAAGCACACCGCTTCAATGTGTTTAGTTGCTTCTGGTTAAAGTGGTGTAAGGTATCAGCAGCCTTGAAGATAGTGTTCTTGGGGCACGGTGAACCTAAACTCACAGTAAGTTTTTAAGCCTACTTCACAGTTTAGCAGTTGTATCCTTTGCTTTTCCTTCTCCTTAAGAGGCAGTGTCTACAATCAGCTGTTTGTTTTACAGCTGTTCCGCTTACAACACAAACCAGAATGCCAACACCCCCCAAAAATGTACCCACAGCAAGTTTGCTCTGATGCATATGGTATTGACACTTAATTGTAAGCTTCTCCCATAATACAAAATAGCTTCTAGATTGAAAAGATTTAAAGATATTGCATGGTTGTATTTTACTTTTGCCTCCCAATCTCATTCCAACTATTTACGGAACTGTAAACAAGTAATTTTTATAGTCCTCAGTACTGTACACCTGCATTCCCAGGAACTGGAATTCAGTGACACCTTCATTAGAGATACAGTAGCCTAAGCACAGTGAAAGTTCTGTCCAGCTGCCCTCTTCATACAGTAACCGACAGGCCACTCCTCCCACATTCACACCTTCAGCTTTCTCTTCTGATCAAAGTAGGCATCAAATCTGGATAACGCATATTCCTGGAGAAATAAAGGACATTCATTACTCAATACAGTTAACAGCTGTTTTCTTTCCTGGGATGAGGAAACATAATGAAGGTATTAACTGTGTTAACTTTCCTAATCCATCATTTCAATGCACTAATTAGCTCTACTCAGAAGGATAATCTCTCCAGAGGTGTTCTGGCTTCTTAAAATTTCCTCCAGCTTTGTTTCAACTCTAACACAATTAGCTGCTGCCAAAATGTCAGAAAAAAACAGGTACTAAAAAGGCCAGGACTTCACGAAAAGGCTGGCTCCTGCAACACTTCCATCCAGTAGGATATTCCACATGCCTGCCAGTCCTATCACTTTACAGTACCCCAAGCACAGACCAAGAGCCAGACTGATCAGTTCCTCAAGTACAGGCTGCTACCCAGCACAGCTATTGCTGCACACTGAACATCACCATGGGACAACATGTGCACTTCAAGTACTCAGTTCCAAATTCTCACTGCATGTTGGCCTCTCTTGCCTGAGATGTCTTACTGCAAAATAATGCTGCAAGATAGCCTGACACAAGGCTATGCACTCTCTACATAACCATGGGAACTATTTCTGAAGTATTTATGATCTTAGATGTTCTTTATATTCTTAAGAAAAGAGCACAAACTAGTAACAAATGGATTTTTAAAAGCTTTACTCCACTTAGAAAATACTAGTTGCTGTGAGAGGCCATTCCATTGCCTTTAGAATAATGTACCACAGATTATTTAGATTATTTGGTTTTAGTTGTGTAAAACTACAATTAAAAAACTTACCAGGTACCCAAACTCAATGGACGAGATCTTTGCTTGTATAATAGACCACAGACCCCAGAAGAAGTGTGATGCAAGGGCAAACCTGAAATTACAAGGCTACGTTACTGAAATAAATACCCAGCTAAGTCACCTTATTTCAATGTCTTCTTAGAACAGTATTCCCTAGTCTGGGGATGTCCACACCTTTTCTTCAATTATGATACTATAAAAATAATTCCCCATGGAGTAGTATTCTCTTTATTCCACTATTAGTGTATATCACATATCTAATGTTACAGTGGACAGGTTGTTCTTTACCACATGTAACCTTCAACCTCTCTTGGCTCAAGTTCCTCCACCCAGTGAGATACATACAACTATAGGTACCACAGTGGAAATCTGAAGATACAGTTGTACAAGGCAAGTTACCTGTTAACTTCTGCCAACACTTCTTCTTCTAGTTCAGACTTCTCTTCATTGCTCAGATTTTCAAAGCCATCCTGGAATGCAGACAGGTAACTGGAGAGGAAATGAAGCTGGAAGGCAAGTAAACAACTGAGTTACAACTTTTTATCTCAAGATATACTTGTTTCTTTCAGACCTAGGCAGACCTTCTAATAAGTTGGCTTTTTTTTTTTCTAAACATCAGTAGTGTTGGAGTTAGCTTTAAGATTAGTGGTGCTTCTAACAGTTGCTTGAAAGTCTGGTTTAATAAAATTACAATGTTAGGACAGGCAGCATATTGCTACTGCCAACTAATTTCATAGTTGCAGTCTATAACTACTGAACTTTTTGTGGTGGATGGCTACACAGCACATAGTAAATATTCTATCTTGAATAGCTATTAAGTTACTATGATTTTTAAAGCAAAGGTAGTCAGGATTAGAGCAAGTATTACATTTAAGGAAGTCATAGAGGAAATATCTTGGGATGCAGTTAAGTCCAAAAGATAATTGAAAAAGAGTTAAGATGTGAAGACTGTGGACACTGGCATTTAACTATGCCTTTTGTATCTACCTGTTGTTTCTTCGAAGGATATTTAAGAAAACTGGCTTTGAAGAATGGGTATTTCTCATATGTGTAATCATACATCCATTCACAGAAGTGATTTCCAATGTCAAATCCTCTGAAAAAGAAATAAAGACAAAGCACCTCAATATTTACAAACTAGCAATCTGGGGGTTTTTTAAGCAGACCCCAAATCAAGTTTAAAAGCACAGGGCTACTCAGAATTTACTGCAGTTTTGCTGGAGGTAGAGAATTGATAACCAGAAAACAATTTTTTGCAGGTTATTATAAAAGTTAGTAAAGAGGGCAGTTAAGAATGAAAGCTACCAGCTACATGAAAATACTAGACTTTGCTACTGAACTTTATACCAATGGAGACAGTAAAAATACTTGAGTATGCACTACATCTCAGCATGAAGTCAGACATTGCTAATATTGGCATTATTGCATGCAAAGTGATCATATTCAAAGATCATATTCAACATATTCCACTTTTACATTACTGGAATTCACTTATGTTCCAGCTGTGGTGATGTTTAATCTCAGTGACTATACACACTTAGATCATCCTTAGAAACACTTCACTAGATGGCTGAGGGAAGAAAAACAAGCATGTTGCATAACCATGTAGTGAAAAATTTGTATTCTCATCTGCATAGATGAAAAAGTCATTAGAAAGGACAGAAGGGAAAAACACAAAAGCAAAGTGACCTTACATACATATGCACACAAAATTTACCCTTCTCCTCAGCTTACCACTAGAAAGAAATTTTGACATGCAAGCAAGAAGCCATTTGTGCATAAACAAGCCCTCTGGTCTGAACAACTAAGGAGCCCCAAAAACTTTGCCTCTGCTGTGTGCCTAAACTCAACAGCATCTGAACCAGAGCTGTTTTGATTAGTTAAATTTGCTAAGCACCACCATCAGAGCAGAACACAATTCACTAGAACAGACAAACAATCAGTAGTGCAGCACTTGGCCTCCCTGTAACATGCAGAAAGGAACACACTTCCATGCTGAAGAGAAAATGAAGTATTTACCGGTAATTATAGCTGCTGTATTCAAAGTCAATGAGCATCAGCTTTTGGTTTTCTGAACTTTCTCTGCCTTCCAGAAATAAGATATTACCTGAAAATTAAGATAATACTGCATATTTAATAATGCAGGAAAATCAGAGAAAAGCAATACTGTGTATCTCAAGTAACATTGTTCAGCTAATCCCAGTTATCCCTTACATCTGCAGGGAAGAATTATAGGTCTGCTGGTTTTGGCAGGGGTAGTTAACTTTCTTCATAGTAGCTGGCATGGGGCTATGTTTGGATTTGTGGTGTTGATAACACAGGGATGTTTTTGTTACTGCTGAGCAATGCTTCTGTAGAGTCAAGGTCTTTTCTGCTTCACAACCCAGCCCAAAAAGGGACTGAGGGTGCAGGCAGAGTTGTGAGGAGATACAGGTGAACAGCTGATCAAAGGAATATTCCACACTATATGCTCACTATATAGAGTGGGAAGAAGGAGGAAGAGGGGATGTTGGAGTGATGGTGTTTGTCTTCCAAGTCACTGTTGTGTGTGATGGGGCCCTGCTCTCCTGGGGATGGCTGAACACCTGCCTGCCCATCAGTAGCAGTGAATTAACTTCTTTGTTTACTTTGCTTGTGTGAGCAGCTTTTGTTTTCCCTAATTAACTGCCTTTATCTCAGCTCATGAGTTCTCACTTTTACCTGTCCAATTCTCTGCCCAGTCTCACTGGGAAGATTGAGTGGCTCTGTGGGGCTGAGTTGCCAGCTGGGTTTAGTTAAACCACGACAGCAGGAAAAGCCAAGTTGCAGTGGCTGTTCAACAGCTCTCTGGAAGTTGAGATATATAGCTTTACCTGGTAAAGCTGAAAGCAAGAAACTTTTTTCTGTACAGGGAGAGGCAGATTTATTCTCCCAAGGATTCTCTTTCCCCAGTTTAGCTTGGAGCTGGCTCAGGTGGCCCTGTCAGCCTTAGCAGTCCTTGCTGCGTTGCTTTTTTTCCACAGCTTGTGATCTATGAATTTCACAGCATCTCTCATATCAGCATAGCCCTATCACTGATCATACAACACTTGGGACAGAAATTGCTTTTCAGCAGCCTGAAAGTCAGTCTGATCACTCTGCTGTTCTAGTATCTAGCACAACCACTAGCTATACAGAAAGTTTAGGAGATTGGTTATGTGTCTTTCAATTCACATAGTCACTATAATTCATCTAAAATACATCAAGTCTAACTCTGTCAAGTACCAGTTAGTAAATAAACGTAGAGCAATGTCAAGTTCTGCAGTAGTGTGACCCCTCTCTGCATGTAATCTGTTCTCCATGTCACACTCTTGCACCAACAGAAAAAACAGCACAGTATTTCACACCTATCCCCCAAACCCCTTGGAACTTTAGGGACCCCAGCTTGCTTCAGCCCTATTATGCTCTGACTTCTCCAGCAGTGCACCTGGCCACATCAGCAAGGAAACCTCAAACTCCACTACTACTGACACCTCAGGTTAGTGGCTTTTCCCCCTTGTGCTGACTATCCTTATGTGTCCATCCTCCAGGGCAGTTCCTCAGCCTTAGCTGACCCAACTGGGACCACTGACAACAAAATAGCCCTGCACACAGTCCCGCTAGAGCATCCTTCCACCTCAGCCCAACTTACCCACTGTTCAGGTGACAGGGCACACAAACACAGCATACCCAACGCACCTTCAGCCTTGCTTCCTCTTATTTTTCAGTAACTGGCTCTGGAAAATTGTTATTCCTTCCATGACTCCCAGAAAACACTAAAAAAAGGTGGGTAAGATTTTCCTAGTGTTTCTTACCAGTACAAGTCAAAAACTGCCACATCAAACTACCCTACTGTCCATTTTCACCACTCATTGCACTTCTTTGGCATCTTTCTTTTAAAATGACTCAAGTATACCCTACTCTGATCATGTACATTGCAGCAAAGCAAGGTATGGTCTACACAGGAAACACATAAAGCTCCACATCATCAGCTGACCTGTACTAAGAGAGCATGAGTACATTCTTGGCTTAACCAGTCATGACACCAGAGTTCTCTGAAATAGCCTGAAAGGTTGCAGAAGCCCATACTTTGCTCTGGTACTGTAGCACACCAGAGTGCACAGGCTGCTGCTCCAGGGCAGCACCTCCACAAAGGGGCTACCTCTCAGAGAGCAAACAAGTAATCAGGAAAGGCTCAACAGTACATCACTGAGCAATATTGAAATATTAGCAGCTTACCCTCTTGACAATCGTTGTGGCAAAATACAACTGGTGAAGAAGTAGCTTCAAGCATAGCTCTAGAATAAAGTAACAGAGCATCTTTTAAGTAACAGATCACTAAGTTCAGTTCCACTTCCAGGTAATTTTGTAGTAAGAATTTGAAACATTATTCCCTCCCAGCAGCAGCCTATTTTCTTAATTAGGAACAAAACATCAGCGCAATGAAGTTTGACTTCAGGATCAGCAAGTCAGATCAGCAATTTCATCACAAAATTTTGTATTTGTATGAGATTCAGGTTGGTCACAGAACCAAAAACAAAACCATAACCAAAACCCCCAGCTGAGTAAAATTAATATAAAGTGCTATACTCTATAACATATCTGAAAAAGTATACAAAAATCCATCCAGAAAGTATGGTAGACAAAATAAGCCTACCTTAGATTTTTCATTTCCTGGGGGAGATTGTAACTGAGAAGTTTGTTCAGTTTTCTGGTTTGGGATTCTCTGGTAAACTTAATTCTCAGCACTTGATTTAGATACCTGTTAAAAAAAAAAAGACAATAATACAGGATCTGTAACAATGCATATATTATTCTTCCCACACTATGATACCATTTAAACTAAAATCGAGGGAGTTTGAAAGAGGTACTGAAGAAAACATTACTGTTCTTCAAGGTAACTGAAGCCCTTCATGTGACAGTTTCTGGGTACAGTGAAAGTTTGTGTTCTCAGGCATTCAGGAAGAATGATCTGCTTATCAAAATTACAGCAGGTCATATTTTTTTCCCATAAAGTATTGCATAACTTACTTTTCCATTGTTCCAAAAAGCCACTTCGGTTCCTTATTAAATGGCATTTTCATGCCATGAAATCTGGCCATCTTCTCAGCTATTTCAGCAGATATGTCAGGTAAGCTTAGTTCTTCAGTGCTCAGTTTCCTGCTCTGTAATAAAATACAGTATTCTTAAAGTACAGTTAATTGATGAGTTACAGAACTCTAATTATAAACACTAGCATTAGGCTCTATGCAGTACAGTGTGAAATACTAGCATAGTACTCAAGCAGTACTCTTTTTTGCTCACAGATGAACTTACAAAATTGCTGCCTTTGGAAAAGCTGTTAGCCAGCCCTACTTAAAACTTAATCAATTCACTTCTAGATTCAAGACCTGGGGAGTATCACATCTCACACTAAGAATATCTTCAAAGCAAATCAAGTATAAATATTTAAGAACATCAAAAGCATCTGCTCTTGTTGCCGTTAAAGGGAAGTGTTACTCCACAGCTTCCCCATGCTATGTTTGGTATCTAACAGGCTTTTTATCTTCATTTATTAGCTTCTGCTAGAGTTGAGGAGTTTTTTGGTATCTTCCCCTGGCAAGAGCTACAATGGGGCTCTCCAACACCCACTGTAACTGTATCAAATTACAGCCAGCAATTACTACAGGCAGCCAAGTATTCTATTCCCACATCCCTCCTTTTCTGGGCAGTCCAGAGACCTTCTTGTCATGATCAATTAAAACAGCTTCCAGCAGCCCACTGACTAATTATGACCAGGACTTACGGGAATGAATTCCTCCAGTCGCCCTTGTGGGAAGATTCCATACAGCTTGGGGCCAAGCGCTCTCTCTGCAAGAATGGCAAACATAACACTTTCCAGAACCATGGCTTCTGCCCCCTACCAAAAAAATCAAAGTATTAGTTGGTGCTTGCACAGAAATTAACTTGGGCATGCACAACAGCTAAACTGTTACCAAGTGAGAAATTTTAGGGCTAGCTTTGCAAAGACTCAACATTTTACTAATCAAAGTTTCTCAACTAATAAACTCCTAGTCAGCACAGGAGCAATACAAGCATTTTGCTTTCAAATTTAAAGCTGGGGAAGAAAATTTGTATTACTTAACAGGTACTGTTGGTGGGCCAGGTCAAAGGAAAACTGCAAATACCAAAGCACCCTCTCCACTCTAACCTGTGGGAACTCTGCAAATTCATTTCCTGGAGGAGTTCATCCCACTGAGACACAACACAGGTACAACAAATATTATCCTATATCAGCTATTTTAATGCTCTTTAGAACACTGCCTCTCAAAAGGACATTTTAGCTACACAAATGAATGAAGTGAACAAACAACAATAAAATATATTTTATTGAATAAAACAACTTTTCATCTAGAAGAAAGCATAAGCATTAAGCATATTTTAAGTATTCCCTTTTTTATTTTTTCAAGTCAGGAAATAATTTAAGCTCCTGCTAAGGAATGTATGTGTGAATAAATATTCTTCCCTTTCTACCAAACATACCTCAAGTTTCAATAACTTTTCTTTAAGGCTGTCTTACATCAATAGGCTTGGTTCATAATAAGACAGGCAGCTTCTTAATATAGATGCTTAAAAATTAATAGAAATATTAAATATTTAGTATCAAAAACACAGTTAAAAAATCACATAAGTGTAGCTTTCTGGATGGGTAAGATTATCTGTAAGTAAGCACAGAGGTCACATTAAAAATATCTACTTCTAGCAATTATGTTCACCAGAATCCAGCTGTACTCGTATCCTAAAGATCTGCCAAGCCTCTGCCTACTTTTGAGCAGCTCATCTCAAAGTCAGACCCATAACACTCTAAAGCATAAGAACGAAGAGCACAGCATTAAGAAAGCGGTGAGGTATTTCTGACCACAGATCCTTTTGCATTATTGCAGTCAAGACAGTATATAACTATATAAAGTTCCACTCTTGTCTACAGTCCAGGCAACACTGTGATAAATTATTTTTATTACTGTCTCACATCTTATTATTCTGAGATTTTCAATAAATTCTAGCATTTCATATTAAGTGTAGTAAAGACTCATGAAGCACTGAGACTTTAGGACAACTTGCATATGAACGGATTGCATCTATGTTCTCCAGCATTTTTTCATGGTTCCAGTTCCTCAAAGCACCAAATGCTTTATCCACTAACACACCAAAAAATGTTTTTAATCATTTCACATGCCCTCACCATCACAGGTCTGAACTCCTTTTGTTCAGTTCTGAAACCTAATGCCAAGCACCATAAAGGAAATTAGTTACAAGATACAGAACCTCCACTCTATTATTAACCAACACTGACTTTGACTGCACCTGGTACAACACCAGGCATTTTAAAGTCTTTTCCCATTAAGGTGTCAGTTCCTTGTTTCCATATCTTACTGAAAAGCAACTCACTGGTCTTGGATAACAGGAAGTACAAAAAAAATCCTGTTATTCATTAAGACGTCTCTTCATGCATCAGAAGTGCAAGCACTAGAAGAACTTCCTCTACTGAAACCAAATGTTATCTGAGTGCAAGTCCAATGAGAGTTTTGGAACAATACCATCCATCTAATCTCAGGCACAAAGGCTTCTCCTTCATAATACCCAAGGGACCTTTTACCAAGTCTCCACTCCATACACTACTGTCAAACATAGGATAGGTTTGGAAATAAACTACTAAAGGAAATTTTTAAAATTCTATAGCATACTTCATATGGACATTGAACAAATCTAGGTACCTGACTCTTCAGATTTATGTTCACCTGATGACTTCAAAGGATCAAGCACTGTAACCAAGGAAATTATGTATCTCAGGCCTTCAAACACTTTGCAATATATTCCTGCTGCCAAGACAACTGTTATTTTAAGATCTAAAGCTCTCAGTTTTGACCAGTTTCAGAGATTCATTTATAAGCACTGGTATTTAGATTTCTGGAGAAAATTGAACCACTCATGTTTTTAAATGAATACTTAAAGAACAATGTTTTGTTTCAAACCTAACAATTATACACATCTTTTATAAGACTTTCCCAGGATGCAACTCCTATACAGTCAAGGAGAAACCAGAAGCCTTTCTACACTCCAGCTGAAACTGAAACTTCTGCCTTTTTCCTGCCTTAACAAAAATTTCACTATAAAATACATGAAGTAGTCATATTCCAAGGAAAATTACTGCAAATTATAGCAAAACCAAAGTAAAACAAATTCCTGTTAAAAAGGCCTTATGAGCTGACAAGACTATCCAGTGTTTAGACAATTGCCACACACCAGGCAGCACAGAAGCTACAATGCTTTTGCTAGTGAACCCAGAAAATTCTATTCTCTAAAGAATATCATCTCTTCTCATAACCTAGACACAAGAAAATTAACAAATCCATCCTGACAGTAATTCTTGAGAAAACTGATTCAACAGCGAAATTTCAGCACTATGAGAATAATAGCAGAAAACAACCTATCAGCAGAGAATCAGTATTTTCAAGCAACAAATACCACAAATGAAGTTCTGAAGTTCAAAACCTTGTTTCCTGTACTGCAAAACTTCTGTCACCAGGGCGGGGCTTGTTTGGACTTTTTTCTTTTATAACTTTAATTTTTTTTTAACAGGATTGTGGTCAAGGAGAAATCAACCCATCTTCATTTTTCATCTTTGAAAAAACCTCAGGTATCAAACCAGTACATTTTTCTGTTCAGTCTTTCTTTTCAATTCTGTTCAACTGATTGAAGCTGTTCCAGTAAGCTAAACAAAGTTCAACAGAACTTCAAAAGCAGTCATTCAACAACAAAAAATTTAAAACTAGTTTCAACTCACTAAGAGAAAAAAAGCCCCAAACCAAACAAATGCTTGAAAATGTTTCAGATGGCATTGCCAGAAGGCAAAAAATACGAGGAGAGAAAAGCAGTACTTATCAATTGAGTAAAATGTACTTTTCCCTAGCCACTGCCAAAATCATTACAGAGCTGAAAACAGAGTACATAACAACCAAGGCATCTGGCTACCATGCTGCAATGTTGTCCCTTACTGAAAAAAATAATGCCACAGTAGAAATCTAAATTACTGAATCCTGTTCAGATGACTTTATGAAAAGATAGACTCAGCTAAACATTATGCTGCAGGAGAAGAAATTATTCCAAAAGCAAGGACTTTAAAGTTTACAGAGCAGAGATGATCCAAGCACAGTGCTAATCAGGAATTACTGCATGTTCAAGAGCAAGTTCTCTCCAGCTCCATGTATATTCCTCAGAGGAGTTCATCAATGTATTAAAAAATTAGGGATTAGGTAAAGCAGAAAACTGATGTTCATCTACTTAAGAAGAGTCTAATACTAGAAACTGCAGTACTGATACCAATATTGAAAATGGTAAGAAACCATTTAAGGTAGAATTGGGGGGCTGTTTCTTCACAATGTGGGATGCTTGAATCTTTCCAAACTATGTCCAGACACTCACGTAATGTTGCTTCTGTGAGCAAATAAATTTCTTCATTACTTTTCACATTTTCTAGACACAGTCCAGGTGGAATAACTACTGGTTTAAAACAAGCAAACCCACCACATTTCCCTATAATCTATAGCATTCTGTGAAATAAGCAAATTTAATTACTCACTTGCAAGTCATTTTCCTTCTGAGACTGTACAGACTCTCCCTTATTACAGGACCTCTATGAATGAGAAAAAGCAAACACAATGAGAAGATGAAATTTAAAGTTATTAACCTGCAACCACCAGAACAAAGGGAGTAGAAGTACCAGCTATGGTTAACTAAAAGTCTCAACACTCTCTTGGATCTCTGACAGTTACAGCACTAGTATCCATCTGACCTCTGACCACCACACTTTCAACAATTCCAAAATCTTTCAAAAGGATGTGCCACTGAAACCAAGCCACTCGTAAATACTCGATTTTCACTTATATTTTTATTGCTTGTCAGTCTTTCAGAACAAGATTTGAATGCACGGTAAGCTCAGAGGAGCGTTTTTAATTAAGAGAAAATTAAGTCCCTCTGTATGACATCTGGGATGAGATTCTTCCAGCCAAAGCACTTGAGACGCATTACAGAGATTACATAAAAGCCTTAGAAGGACTATTGGAAGAGGCATGTTATGAAGGTGGCAAAGCACTTCTTTTGCTTATTACCTTGTCCTCCAAATTTCTTGTGGCTAGAATTTCCTTATTTAGAGTGTGCTGTCTTGGCTATATGTCCAGTATACCATTGGTTGTGCAGTGGCTCTAAGATTTTTTTTAGAATGAATTGCCCATGTAAGCTAAAGGTGTCTCAGTAGAAACCACAGTATACTAGCAAAACTTTAACAAGTTCCATACATAATGTATTGTGCTAGGGTTGTTAAGGGTCATTATAAAGCAGTTTCAGAATATTAAACCATACCCTCAGCAACCGAACCCTCAATGGCACATGCTTTTAATAGAGCTGCACATTTAAAAATTCAAAATGTATTAAAAAACTTGTCCTTTAAAGGGCTTGAAGGTAAGGAGAAGAAAAAGCAAGTATCTGCTTAGAATTAGTGACAGTTTGTGGCTGCTATTTATGTTGCAATTCCACCATTGACTGTTTAAACCAGACTAGCTTTAGAGGCCCATAAAGGCAGCCTGCATCTCCACCTTCTGAACACAAACATTGCATTCACAGAACCATGTGCATACCTTCCTGGTCCAAAGCTCTAACATGTCCAAAACAAGGGTGGAAATATGAACTTAATGGAATACAGTTAAGCAACACCAGCTGCCTTAAGTACAATACAACAAGCTAATTATTTACACAAGCTCTGCAGTTACAGTATTTCAGAAGCTATAGAAGAAGGATAGTTAACAACAATCGATGGTCTTTCAGCAAGTACTCCCCATAACACTACTACATAAGTTTAAAACAAGACAATATGGAAACTACTATTACTTTATATTACTTTCAAGGATAATAAAGTCCAAACATATTCACTACAGCTAAATGTGTAACTACTCAATAGCATTAAAATCATTTATGGAAAGCTTCTCTGAACAAGCATGTTCTACATCAATACCACTTTCAGATTTTTCTTGAACAGTCAGAAAGTTACTCACCATTCAGGAGTCTTTCCTGATAAATGGTGCTCTCAGAATGGTTCAGTTCAATCAGAAGGTAAGCACATTAGACTTTTCCCTAGAACCTGAACTGGCATCTGCTTTCCAGAGATCATACTGTATAAAAAGCTAGCCAGTTCCAAGAGTCCACCTCAAATTAGTGTTGGAGACAGCCTAATGGCATCTACTGTGCCATTAGAAAGGGACAGTTAGGGCTTTACAGAAGAGTCATCACAAGAGGAGACTTCTGCAGCATCCCTTCCCTCTTTTCTGTTCCCTCAGCATGAAGAATTAGTTTCCAGAAGAAAATGAATACAAGTATGTAAATAACTTGCAAATAAGAATGGGAGCTTGGAGAGGATCAGTCTTCACAAGTGGCCATGTACTCAGCCTAGGATTAGGAAATTCTTCACTAGACATGGGCAAGGAGAACAAAGTAAGCAGGATGCAATGTTATGTACCAGAAGTTTAAGAGTTTAACAGATCAAAGTAGTAGAATTTGATTATTTCCTGATTCTACAATCACCTCTGAGAACAGTGGTCCAAAATAAGGCATGTCATATGTGATCAACCTATTTAGCTCACTTGTTCTTGGCTGAATCAATCAATTTCAGTTTTTCCATAACTCTAATAGCCCACTCCAACTAATGTCCAATTCTGGGAGCTATTTACATCAACAGAAATGAGGCAATTTTAATTACCTGAAAAAGAATTGCTGAGTAACTGCTAGAGCTTTTTAATCACTCTATGTGGAAACTAACTAGAAATGGACATGTGTTCTACAGCTTCAAGATTTCTTCAAATATTTGTTCAGAGCTTCTTCTATTGTGAGAAGATTTATTCTCAAAGCCCTGAGAATGTTCACTGCAGTTTTAGTAAGGGAGGACAACTATATTCAACAGAAGTTGTTTAGAGTCTAATTTGTGATCATGTAAATTGATTTTAATGCAGGATACAAGATAAATGGGAAACAGTACACATTGATCTGTGCTCAGATGACCAGAGTGATTCTACATCTGGCAATTTGATACAGAAAATTGAGTTCAACATTTTCTTCCTAATGCCTCCAATTTATTTCTTTTTTAGCCAAAAGATGAAGTCTCTTACAAAAAAAACCTAAATGATGCTTGGCCAGAGAATTCTGTACAGAGAAGGAACTTTTCTCTTTTTTATATAAGTAACTTTGAGGTCTACTCACAAATTTAAATATAACTCAATTTTTTTGAGCTTACTCAGCTTTAGTTTTCAGTACTTCAAAATACTGTAATACCTTGAATTAGATAAATCCCTAGGAATTCAGATCTTAAACCACAATATTACAAGGAATTGCCTCAGAGGTTAGAGGTGACCTGTGCAGGGGAAACTTCTCCAGAAGCTGTTGGCACACATCAGTTTGAACTTCAGTGTACGGAACAAAACCAGCTTTAGATTCAGCAATAACAATTTCTGCTTCTAAGGATCTGCCATTGATCACTTATCCCTGTCAGGCCTGAAGGAACTGATACTAATTTGCTGAAGTCCTACAAATCTAGGATGTGAAGAACTCCAAATTCAAGCTCTACAAAAGCCACAACTCCAATCCTCTACATTTCAAGTTACCATTCTGTTATGAGGGAGCAGAGAAAAGGAAGGGACAGTTTTTTTGATATTCTGTTACTGCTGTCAACATTCAGATGCACAGACAGTAGCTGGTGCTACTTAAGGCTTACTTTTAAACAATGAAATCCAGTACTAAAGAAAATGAAAGCTGTAGAGAATGCTCCACTTCAGAGATCTCATACTATACCGTGAATCGTGTCTGTCACCTGGAAACCAGAGTGCTCTAGGCACGATCGCATGGGCAAGCCTGCAGCAGAGAACACATGCATATACAACTAAAGTGGTACATTACCCCCAGAACACCCTTAATGCCACCCAACACAAATATATCCCCATAAGAGGTGCTTGGTTTCTTTCAAGCCTTCTGCCAGTGCCAGGGATTTGTAGTTACTCCATGCTACAAACAGACATGGACACCAACAACCACAGAAGACATTGATAATTACAGTTACACAGCAGTCTGCATTTTATTTAGTTACACAAAATAAAAGGCAGCAAGGCAGGTATGGAAAAAGATTTACCACAGAACTGTGGCAACCACTTATGCTCATTTTGCTTCTGCTCACATAGAAATTGAGAGACCAGAAAGGAACATTAGGTATACTGGTTTGTTTTTCCTCATTTGTATACAAGATTTTGTTTTGGCTGTTGGGAAATAACAGAGCCCCAGTGAATCAGAGTTCAAGGTTCTTTTGACACTTGTAAAAGAATGGGCATCAGTCCCTGAGTTACCTTTTGATAGGTGAACTTAAATTTCACCTTAATTTGAGCTTATTTTTGGTTAATGCCACCTTATGTTGAAATCCTATTAGCATTTCCAAGACGCAATTTTAATTTAAGTAGAAACATTATAATGATATGAATATAAAATCCAATTTTAAAGTCTGGACATTAAATGGCATATTGTTGGGTAACCTTTTGTTTCCGTTGTTAACACTAATACAAGCAACAGTTAAAGACATCTTGTCACAACAAGTTTTACTTTCAATGCTCCCCTTTAAATTCAGCAACTAAGCTGGAGCAAGAATAAGTGAAGCAGAGTAAGACATATCTGCATTGTGCCTCAAACATTGGAGTTTTAATGTGGTTAGTACTTTAACCTGTCACAGGTACAATACTTGTCTTAAAAAAAAATTCTGCTCAAGGATATACTCAAGAGAAGTCCTTGATTTATAAACATCCATGCCAGTGCGACCATTCATAATAATGGCCGAGCCAGCACAGTTCATCTCCACCCAGCTCCCCCCAAAACAGTCATGCACACAAAAAATTGGCTTAAACATATCAGCTATGACAGAGGAAGGCACAAAGCCTTCCCTGTGTGGTAGCTTTAGCCAGCTGGCATGGTTTATATTGGATGAGTTTCATGTACTGACATTTGTGTCTTCCAAGAGTCATAATAAGCAAACTGGAGCTATTTTCAAACTGTGAAAAAGGTTCATTTAAAAGGTGGCTCAAAGAATTATGGTGCCAGTATCATTCATTCGTAAGTTAGTAATCAGGTATCCATTTTTCACTTGTATTCAAAACTTTAACTTAAACTTGTCTTCTGTATGTACAATTTGGTGCAGGTTGCTATAGATACACAGTATTTACAGTAAAGGGATAAAGAACTGATATCACTGGTTTGTGCTTCAATTTCTACAGAAGGTAAAATGGACAAGAGTTAAAACATGCTACAAAGGCTCAAACAAACAAGTGGTAACTACTAATACCCAGTGGCAGTTACAATTAAGTCATTGAGAATTAAGTTGTGATTTTAGCATAAGGTCTCAAAACTCAACTTACTTAAGCAGTGTTCCTTAATTTCTATAGGGTTTTTAACTTAAGCAACTCTACTAATAAAAATGTCAAATTACTCCCACTTAACAGGCTTGTCATAACATTCTGCTTATGCCACCCAGAAACTCATAGGAATCCTATGTAAGGTTTTCAAAATACTCAATAAAACAGTTTGCTTATATTTTAACTTGCATTTAAGGTAAAGGGGCTGGAAGAGACAAATGTTTGTTGACAAGAATTGTGAACCTCAATGCAATCAATGTTTTACCTTGGGACTTTCTCTGCTTACTTAACCATTAGTGAACTGCACCAACAAGAGCAGTCATTTCACTGCCACTATGGAAATAAAGGAAGTTAGACATCTCAAAAGATCCTTCAACACCAAGAGCAGAAAGGTTAGAAAGTTATGAACACACTTTCAATTTTCAAACCAAATTAGTTCTGATTTTGGAGCCAAAAAATTTGTTTTGATTTCTTCTGGATAGGGGCAAAGAAGAAGCAAGTTAAAAAATATCCCGAGGAAGAAAAGGGCAGCCAAATTCTAGAGTCAACTTTATTTTTCCTTTGAAAAATAAGGGAAAGGCCATATTTCTTTACAGCTCTTGGGAAACAGAAGCTCTGCCGCTACAACAGTTTTACAGCCCATGTTCCTACTCAAGCTTTCTACATATTAACTCAGCATTACATTGAAACCATTAATATTCTTAAAAAGAACCCCAACCTAGAATCAATCCTAGCCGTCATTTTGAAAACAAAGTTTCACACCACCCTTTTTTCACTCTGCTTTTAGTTTTCCTTTAAAACTAAAGACTACTTGAGCTGGAATTACTGAACTTTTACACACTTTTCTTGTTTAAGAGTTTAACTTTCCCAACACACATATGGTGCTGTAGCCAAGCAATTCATGCTATTCCAAACCACTGGAATATTTTACATATTTCTGGTAAAGTTTGTTACCACAGGAAAGTTAACAACTCACATAATATAATAAAGGAACACTTCAAAGTCAGTAAAGCAACAGTATCTAATGAGACTTTTAATAATAAGCTTGGTCAAGACAGCAGAAGCAGGAAGAATGGGCTGAAATTTCAGGAACAGAAAATCTTCTGCAGATATTGGATCAGTTGTTCAAAGCAAGTGACTAAGTACTGGAAAATATAAA
This sequence comes from Brachypodius melanocephalos, assembly GCA_013398615.1. Lineage (NCBI taxonomy): Eukaryota > Metazoa > Chordata > Aves > Passeriformes > Pycnonotidae > Brachypodius > Brachypodius melanocephalos. The sequence goes on from VZSR01000520.1 coordinate 6,004,519, forward strand.
ATTAATGGATAATAAAACCAGACCCTCTAAGTCAAATAGAAACAATTGCCAACATAGAGATGTAATGTTATGAAGCTGCAACTCTTCATAAGGTTAAACACTTACGTTATGATTGCTTATTTACAATATAATCAAACATGTAGCAGAGATGGATAAGAGAAGATCTGCTGTACAGTCCTACAGTAAGTCTGTCAGCTTTAGAAGAGACCACGTTTACAAAATAGTCTTGCTTTTAAATGTTACTATTTGAAACAGATTTGTCAATCACTTCACTTAAGGTGTGACAAATTTCAATACTATTTACATTTTACTAACCAAATAAAGGTATCATTAAAAGAGTTCAACAACACATCTGGTTAAGCTTCTATGCCAGCTATAAGGCATTTCACACATTCAGGAAAGCATGTTTTGGAATGAGATGACTACAGTATTGACGTTCATGCTTCATTCTTATTCTAAAACTATAGACCAAATTTTCTAGCAGCACAATTACCCATGATATCTAATAAAATTCTTGAGCAGTGTACAAACTTGGCAAAACCTTCAACTAATCTCCAAGATTCGTAAGTGCTACAAGATTAAAATTAAGCAGTTTAGTCTCTTGCAATCTAGCTAGTTATGTCAAAGTCCTACATTCTGTACAGAAGCAAATTTTTCTGAAACACCACAATCCAAACTTAAGACCATAAACAAAACATTAGTGCCCAAACAAACAGCAAGTGAGCCTTCAGCTAATTCACGCCAGCCAGGATCTGTGTAGAAAGGAGTGTAAGTTCTAGACAATCACAAACCATAAAGAAAACTGCTTTCAGCTTGCAATCTACCCCCCACCACAGAAACATTCCCTAAATGATAAAGCTGCACAGTGCCACAAATGAAGATCTCCAAACATATTACGGTGAAGCTACAGAAACCCTCCCACTCCCAAAGCACTTTATGTACTCACCATCTGCAAGATTGCACCGTATAAACGCAGGAGAACTTTCCGTGGTTCATCTGCTACTGTCTCAATGGTATCAGGTAGCGAGCACTGAAACAACATGTTGCTGAGGCCACCTCTGGAGAAACACAAATACAGTGATTAGCTAACTTGGATAACCACATGTTTTGTTTTCAACAGATTAGAGGTGCACTAAACATCTTTTTGGTGTGATTAATTGGTCTACTCTAACAAGAAAGTTTTCCAACAGCCCCAGTAACTCCTAACATAGGAGGCTTCGATAAAACAATGGCAGCTTCATGTTTCTTAATGTACAGTTCACCACCCAGAGCTATTGATCCAAATTACAACTCAAGCTATAAACAAATAGATGTAAAATGTAACAAACAACTATGTTGATCTAAGTAAATTATTTTCAGTGATGCTGGAATCTTGTCAGATATACTTGGCTGCACAAGCAAAACAATGGCAGAGTAAGTTTAAAACCACACAGTGAATATAAAACTCTAAGTTTGAATCAAGAGCTGCTATCACTGGAATTGGCAGCTACAAAATTCAGCTATAAAGATTTAACCTAAATACCTGTGCTACAGCATTGCTGGTGAAAGTCTTACTTCTGCTGTCTTTCTTAGGGACACATTTTCAATTCTGAAATTTACAATTAAAGCAGTTCTTTGTTTGAAATAAGTTGCTCATTTATTTGTCAAATCTAAAATCACACTCAGTTTCTCTGATCCAGTGTCTATTTAGATTGATAAAGCTGTGGAAAAAACAAATGCTGTCACTTTTTCCTGTACAAATACTGTTGTTAAACAGTAATTACATGAAAAAAACACCATACTTGTATATAATTTGAATACTTGTATATAATTTTGACTGAAGCATAGATTTCCCTAGTTTGTGTCTATCTTGATGAGATTCTAAGTTTCTTAGTGTTGTAGCTCTCAAGACTCAACCCACATGTTCTCTACTGCATTGCCTTTCTGCATTCTTTTCATTATCAATATGTTCACGAATTAATTTTTAAATTTTTCCTTCTGCAAGTGATTTTGCCTATAACATAATACATTGCAGTGACCTTGGATTACAACCATCCACATCAGATCCAAACTGTAGTGGCTAAAATGCAGTTCTCAGTCCTAACATGACATTCCTTTCAATGCTTTTTCAAATATTCTTCTGGGCTTTCTTTCAACACAGTGGGGAAGCAGAAAAGACTTTCTGGAAAAAAAAGGCTACCAAGAAGGAGATAGGGGCTGGCCTACATTTCCAAAGTCAACAACTGAGAAGAAAAAAAGAAATCTCAACAAAACAGGGTAAAACAGCAGCTGCACAATATGCTTAAGAAAGGAGACAGAAAAGAACCAGGTGGCTTGGCAGGCATCCAAACAAGGATGTTTAGAGACAAGATATGAAGTAACTTTGAACCATGAAGGTGAACAGGTTGGGAAAAAACCCAAGAGACAGATGGAAATGATGTCAAAGAAAGAGCAGAGCAAGATATTCAAAGGCAATCAAAACATTGGTTAGTTATACTAACTACACTTCTGGCTTTATCTGAATTGTGCTAGACAGATTTTTGTGAAAAAACATTTGCCACATTTTCTAAGCCTCTGACAAAATCTGTGGTGAAAATATCAATAATTAAGTAGAAGAACTAAGGACACTGAAAAAATACAAGAAATACTAGACTAAAGCTCAAGAATCTGTACAGTTACATGACTTAAACAAATGCTTAGCCTGCACAGTGTGCAAAAGCCCAGAAATTCTTCCTTTTTTATACCAGACATGGCAAAGTGGAGTGTCTTAGTGATGCTGAAATCCGTTGAACAGAAGTTTCTCTATAGTTTAAGTTCACTATAGCATTTAAGACTTCAAAAGTTACCTGGGAAAGTTATCAAGGAAATCCATACAAGAGCATAATAAAAGGGACTGTTCTTCTGAAAGGTCAGTAGACTCAGCAGCTTGTTTAAAGGTCAGAAGGGCACATCTCACTCATACAGATCAAGCTACCAGTTATTTAACTGACAGTTGTTAAAGAATAGGATTTTGCAATATTAGTGGACACATTGGAGAATGCACATGGACTGAAACCAGAGTCAGCAAACCAATATGATGCATCTTCCAGAGATGACAGTGTTGAAAAGATTTTTGCCAAAAAAAATCCCAACTACCAATTAGCATGGCTTTACACATTCTTAAGTTTCAGCTTATCTTCTCTTCTGCCAAATTTGGAAACCACCAAATCATTTTGAAGTGGCGTCTCACATGAAAGGCTTCCAAGAAATGCCAAGACAGCTGTGATACAATGTAAGACTTTAAAAAGTAAGTACCAAAATCAGCAGCACACACTAATACGGATGAAAACTTAATTAAGTGATTCAAACTAGACATATCAGGGTAGTCAACTGTTTAGGAATTGTATTGGTTTTTGTAAAAATTCTCTCCGTTAACTCCTCATGATCATGTCAAGTGAGGAGAAACAATCCAGAAAAACAAATACCACCTGCACTGGGTCTCAGTGAGTTGCTCATTTTTCAGTAAGGCTTTCAAAGTAAATTTAGAAATGAGCAGGATGTGTTTTAATCATACTTTTATACATCAGATCTTTGTCAACTGCATATACTCCCTTAGGTATCTAAGGTAGATATGTGCATGTTTTGTGCAGTGACGAAAGTAGAAACATCGGGAAAGCAATCTGACAACAGTATCCTTTGAAACTGTCCCTGACTGTATATTTGATAGGTAGAATGATCAGTCTGGAAGATGTGATACAAGAGGTGCGTAAAGGGGAAACTCTGAACTAACATCGGTTAAGTTAAAGCAAAAAAAAGATGCTATTTAATTCTGTAAAGATCTCCAACACATTACATCATATGGCCTCCAGAACGTCCCCAATTTACATATTTCTGCTGCCAGCGTGCTGAGTCACAAGCACCCGTTACTGTTTGCTGTAGATGACTCACATCACCGCTACACCGCGTTTACCTGATGACTTCTCAGCGCGGAGCAGCCGGGGCCAGGCCGGCAGGGCCCTTTTCCCCAGCAGGGAGCTCGGTGCAGCGGTTTCTGCCGGCTCCATCCCTCTCACGGCCGGGCGCGGGGCCCCTCCCCCGGCGCGGGCCCGAGACGGGGCCGTCGCGATGCAGCCGCCACCGCCCCCCCGCACCACCACCCGCTCCGGGCCGGGGGTGCGGCCGGGCACCCGGCACCGCCCCCGCGGCGGCCAGCCCGCGCCCGCCGCCCACTAAGCCGAATTCGGGAGGGATTTAAAAGAATAAAATGAAATTAAAGACGGAGCCCCTCGCCTCCCCCGCCGTGGTCGGCTCGGACCCGCGGCGCGCCCCCGTCTCCGCCCCCTGGATGGGCCACCTCCCCCTCCGCGCTGACCTGATCGGGCTAATGAGCAGCTGCTCCTCTCGAAGCCCCCGCCAGGCCCCCGGCAGGAACTCTTTGCACCACAGATACGCGCGGCGCCGCGTCCGGGGATCGAGGGGCGGCGACTCCTCCTCGAGCGGCGTGGGCAGCACCGGGGGCAGGGTCGCGACGCCACCGCCTATGCCCGCCACGGTGGGGTCCTTCCCCTCAGGGTCGGGATGAGCCAGCGGCGAAGGCGGCTGCCCGGCCGCAACGGACCCGCGACCAAGGAGGAGCCCGAGCGGGGACGGGTCGGCGTCGCCGTTGCAGAACTTGGTTTTCATGACGCGGTGCGGGGGGGGCGCGGCGTCCGTTGGGGCGGCGGGCGGGGGCGGCAGCTCCCGTGCGTCCCTCCGCCGTCAGCGCCGGCAGCGAGTGAGCCCGGCGCTCGTGCCCGGCCCCCTTTTTATACGGCGTCTCGGCACGCGGGTCCGCTCGCGCCTCACGCTTCACGCCCGTGTGCCTGTGATTGGCTGGAGCCGTCTCCTGGTTCCGCCCTGGGAGCGGGGGTGGGAAGGGAAAGGGAGGGGGAGGGCGCGCGCACCCGGCTCGCGGCCCCTCCAGGCGTCTGTGATTGGTGCGCGCGCGTGAGGGGAGCACGAGGCGCTCGCCCGCGGGGCGGGGGCTGAGCCTGAAGGGAGCGCTGAGGGAAGGTGAGAGGGAGAGAGGGAGGGAGAGAGGGAAGGAACGAAAAAAAGCAGGGAGGGAGGAAGGGAGAGAGGAGACGCCTCACGATGTGCTGTGCTGTGGAGCTGCCACCGCTGTGTCTGCGGTGATGCGGTGCTGGATGGAGCCGGCACCCCCTCAGGCAGGGCTGAACAACGCGCCGTGTTACTCGCTCCGTGACGTGACACCGAAATAGGTGGGAAATCTCCACACGGTGCGAAGTGGGTCGCGGCAACCAACAATAAGCTTATTTAAAGTCCCCTCCTTACTGAAAGTGACCGGGTTACTTAGTTATCGTGTGAGGGCCGGCTCACGCAGCACGGTAAACTGGTCTCTCGTGGCTCGGGAGACGATCGCGCCTGAACAGAAGGGTAAAGCTACGGGAACAAGAATAATGTCTACACGCAGTGCTTTCCAGTTGAGTTTCTTATAGTTTTGGCATTGGAAGTACGCTTTCCTGTTTTGGGAAGGGGCAGCACCTGCCTCACGGTCCTTCCCCCGCAGCACCCCAGAGTGGGAGCGGTGATGTCACAGCCCGCTGGAAGAGCCGCGGCTTTCCCGCCCCTCCGGCGGAGCGGGTGGGATTGTCGCCTAATATATCACCTCGTCATAAATAAGCAGTAAAGCAATAAATCCCTTCAAGCCTTGAACTACCTCTGCACTTCCCTGATTTTTTTTTTTCTCCTTTGGCTGTTCACCCTTGATGGTCTTTTTCTGTATACGAGAGACTTGCAGTCTCTTGTAATAAAAGTTGACTGTTAAAGCTGGGGATTGCTGGTTTGTGAGGGAGTTCCTGATAGGCTCCTTCCCTCATCCTTCCCAAAATATTTCACTGCATGGGCTGCTCTGTCATTTTGTTGCATGCTTCACTTCGGCACTCTAGTGCTGGAAAACCCTCAAGGAGCCTACGGATTTCCTGGGAAGGAGCAGGAAAGCTCCAGAACTGGCTTTAGAATAGGCTTTGGGCTGGCAAAGCAGTTTCAGCACAACCAAAGCTGTTTTCGCTGAGGCATACCAGACCCTAGTTAAGAGGAAGAATGGTGTATGAGTTAGAGATGCCAAACTGGGGCAAAAGAGACAGAGATTTTCTCTTTATACCTTAGCTCTTCATTTATGAAATAAAATCCTTTAACTCGGGCACAGACTGGGGTACTGACAGGGAGACATGCAGTTACTGCTGGAGATAGCTACTCAGGACTGCAGAGGAGTCCTTTTTTTTCAGGACCCTGCTGAAGTACTTGACAACATCACTGACGTTGAATACCTAAACAGAAAAATCATGTAGAAAGAAGTGATGAAAATAGCAAAAAAAAATTGCCTTACACACAGGCCCTTCTGTTTCCAGGTGCTTGAGCTTCACACTGGTTTGTCATGACAGCATGAATGACAGGATTTTTTTTCCTAATCACAGTTATTGGACTGATTTTTTTTTTCTAGATTGCTATCGGTGTAGAAAGAAAAGGCAGTAAAATCAGAGAAAAGAAGCATTTGTTTTTTCTGGATATACAGAATTCTACCCACTTTTATTAGACAAGAAAATTCCATCTTTTTATCACTGGCCATTTCACTGACAGTTATTCAAAAGCTTTGCTTCAAAACCTCCAATAATCTCTTCCAATGTGTCAGAGAATTTAACAGGAGATAAGAAAATTATGAACTATATTTTTTTAGTAACCTTTTTATTACAACACACCCTTTCTTAGTGTAAGTTTAGCTCGGGTTTCAGTCTTTTAATGGCTTCCATTTTGATAAGTATCCTAGATCCACGTGAGGGCCACATGTATGTTACCTTTAGACATTTGTTTTGCTCATGACACCGTTTATTGGTTTCATGCTTTCTTAGCAGTGAGCAACTCATAGCCATTCATTGTTGATTTTACAAAAAGGGTGTAACTCACTTGAAAACAGTTCACCGAGTTTTCCAGTAAACATGGTCTCTCTCCTGGGGAGCCACGAGCGTGGGCAGCACAATAAAGGCAAGAACAAAATACTCATAATAGAACTTGTGATATGCATAAGGTGAATAATCATAAGGGGCTGCAGGTTTAGTTGATATGAAGGCAAATAGATATGTTACTTGCAAAATGATTTTTATTTCATTATGCCTAAAAGTAAATATTGGTTATTGCTTAAGATGATGCTCATATTTACATTGTGCGCAGGAGTTCTTTTAGCCAGGGAACCCTGCATTGTGCATTTCAGGTGTGTTTGGCTGGAGTGTGCAGGAAGCAATGTGGCAAACTTGCTCTGACTGGCACTGCTCTGAGGCAGCAGTGCCAGAGATATGAAGTGCGTGGTCTGAAGGCATGATTCGAAACTCAGTAGAGTATGTGGAAAGACAGGAAAATAAATCTGCTCTTATCCAAGAAAATGTTCTGCGGTTAGCCAAGAACTTCCCCAGTTTGGCTCAAAGCATTCAGGAGGAACAATGCATCAGAAGTTTATACTGCTCTTCTTCATGCAGGATGCACTAAACAGATAATCAGAGTGAGATATTCTCCTTAGAGAGTTACTAAGATGTGCTTGTCATGAGTTTTAAGTCCACATTCAAATAAAACATTTAGGAAAAAAAGAAAACAAACCCATTTCTTCTACTTATGTGTGTAATATTTTTCTGCTCCAGAGGAGGAATCAATTACACTTAGGTAATGCTTGTAATCAAATTTAACAAAACTAAGACTTCTGCTAACTTCAGAATATATTGAAACCTAAAAGGCATCAGAATAAAAAAACCTTAAAGAAGATGATTAAGTACTGAATCAGTGTCTCAGAAGCTCCAAGACTGACTGACTAGTTAAAGTAGTGAACTTGGATTTGTGAAGCCTGATTTCTTTCTCAGCAGCAACTGATGTCTGTTTCCATTTAGAATCACCTTGTTGTTAGGACCAGTGCAATATCCTATCCCATGGATTAGTCAATCAACCAGCCATCTTCTTCAGTAATGGGAAAAGGCAAATGTGTCTTCATGATCCTTATGCTGACTTTTACACCATAACAACAAAGCTGCATTAGCACACTTTTGTAGCAGATATGGGTTCTGTATTTATGTTCAATTTCTGCCTCAATCTAATAGGTTAATTTGATGTAGCATCTAATAAATGAGACCTATTAAGAGAATAATTCCTCAGCTGCCTGTATCCACCGGATAACCTGGCTGGAAAGCCTGTGAAGGAAGCAACTGAGATAAGGCCACAAACACATAGTGACTAATTCTGCTGTAAGCAAGGTACAAGCTGGACTAAGCTTCCCTCTTCTGGTGTGAGCAGAGCCTTGAGACTTTGTATGACCTCTGCTGTCAGCATCGAGGGAGGCAAAACTGTCACAGAAATCTCCTTCCCCTCAGACAGTAAAACACTTTTTTTTTTCTCTGTAATTTACTTTGCCTTCAACTCCATACTATGACCATGAAATCTGTCACTTCAATGGCTGAACAGAATATAATCATCAGTGGGTCCACTACATCCTTTGAAGTAATGTAGACACTTCCGCAAGTCCTGATGGAAATTTCTATTTTTCATTGGCTTTGAATGCAGCCTTAATCATATATTCAATCAGGAAATAGTCAATCATGTCTCTTGTCTATGACAGTGTCATATAAGCCTTTTGTTAATTTATTAATTCATGTATATTAGTAAAGCTTACTGAAATATTTTTCCCAATTTTCTGTAAAATTTGTATACCTGCAGCAAAGAGATTTGCAGTTGGATTGATGCAATTTTATGTGATTTTATTCACACTAATTGCATTGTTACAGCAAATATTTGTCATTACTCACAAAAGAGCTAAACGTACAATTCTGACTCATAAAGCAGTAAACTTTCTTCCACAAGTCTCTCTTTTAGTCCAAGCAGCAGCAGATTTTACTGGCAAGATCAAATGCCATCTACGGCCAGATCTGCCACATGGCATAGAGAGAATGACAGGGTGCAGACACTTATTTCAGCTGAAAAGTTTGCAGACATCATAATAGTAGTTGTTGATAAGTTGTTGATTCTTTATGGACCAGTAGCAGGTTGATACTGAGTTTGTGAATCCGCTTTCTGAAGCTGGGCTGAGCCCAAGACTTTGACGTGGAAACTGTGCAGTTATTGCAGTCTGGGTGAGGGTTTGGGGCTGTCCTTGAGCCCCTCAGCCTCTTGGCTTTCCTCCTCAGTGCACTGCTCAAAGGGGAGCACTTTGCCATAGCAAAGCACTCCCAGCCTAGTCCGGCATTCAGTTTGCACTTGGAGCAGGGAGTCTGCTTTTGTTTGGATCCTTGGTTCTACGTCTGGTCAAACACTTGCTGAATTTTAAACAAAAATGAAGGCTGCTGTTTCTTATTCACTGCATCAACGGCCAAAAAAATGCGACTTTGAAAGACAGGGATTCAGAAGGTTTGCAGGTTTGGAGTTGTATGACACACCTAGGCAAGATGCAGCTGCAAGAGAGAGGCTGCACAGCTGTCCCCCTTTCCTCTTCCTCAGTGATAGGAAGGATGGTGGGATCGTGGCAGACAACATTCTCCTAGATCTGTGTCTCCAGCAAAAACGCTGCAAGGAAAAATAGACAATAAGCAGTCTAGGGAGAAGAGAGAAGCATAATATTTCACCCAAAGCCCCCTTTGCTTGTCCCTTCCCAAAAGAATTTGCATCTTCTGTGCTTTGGTGCTGAGCGACAGAATTTCAGGACTGAATTTGAGACAATCATAGGTTGTTTTATTTTCCCGCTGTGTTTTTTAGTTTCCAGCACTAAATACTAGCAAAAAACCGAGGTGCAACTTTGACCCTTGAAGTATACCTGCCAGAGCACACAGGGTTAAGGAGGGTAAAGGGGAGGGGTTTACCCTAGGCACTGCTTGGTATTTGTGTCTCCTGTGAATGCAAGGGGTGTGTTCCACCAGAAAGCAGCCCTAGCAAAAGGATAATATGCTTATTCATTTGCTGTGTTGGTCTAAGGTAACCACAAAGACCTAGAGCTTGCACAGTGCCAGGTACTCCAAGTAGTACACTAAGATAACGTTACCTGGCTCTAGTCACAGAGAATGACTTTTCCCAGAGTCAAATTGACCAAGCTTATTACGTTACAAGATACTTAATTTCTTACTCTGCACCAGTGTGGGCTCATTGAAGAAATACATTTGGGAAACTTCCTCAGGATCTCAGATTTAAAAATCCAGTAGTAATAAGCTAAATATTCTCTTATGTCTTTTATAAACTCTAGCCTTGAAACTCCTGGTTGTGACATGTGGTACAACACCAGCTTTGGCTATAGCTGCAACCCACAGAACAATACACCATGACGTGAGTATCACTTTTAAATACAGGCTCTTCAACATCTGCTTTACTTTTGGACGAGAGTCAAACTCTTCTACAACCCTATCCCAGCTCCCCCGCCTCCGATCCCAACAGAGTTCAAGAGTGCAGCCACGAAACCTTTGTCAAACGAGATTCTTGTAGCAGCCTCCCTCCCCAGCCTGGGGACTGCACAGAAATCCCCTTGCAAGGGAGTCCCTCCCAACCTATGCTCAAAGAAGAAAACAGTTGCTATAGTAACCAGTTCTCTACCTGCACGGAATTGGCTCTCTCTTCCCTCTTAATCTTCTCTGGTTTTATTAGTTCTGGGCGAGAAGCAGCTCGTCAGGTCAGGGCTGTGCTTCGTTCTGCAGGCTGGAGGAATGTGTGCAAGGCACTGGAGGGGGCAGGGGGTTCTCACCCATCAGGTGGTTGTTGCTTGCTAACTGCCTGCTGAAGAATGTGCTGGGTGAGGGTTGCCAGCACTGTCTTTTTGTCACAGAGCCACCCGAGCTGCAGAGGGACAGGCACTTTGCTTTCCCTTCCTGCCCCAGCTTGTGGTGGAACCCTACTGCTATCTTGTCAAAGAGCAGACCTGCCACTTGCCATCTGTAGCCTTTCTTGCACATCCTTTGTAGCCTCACTGGGATAGATTGCAGTAGAAACAGAAACTGAATACAGTTTCTTTTCTTTGATAGCACATTTTTCCAACTCTTCCTAGGGTTAAAAATTACCACAAAACACTGAAAGCACTGAGAAAATTCTAAACTATGCTAAATTGTATCTTTTCCAATATGTCTGCCATGGCCAGGCACTAGACTAATAGTTTTCTGCAATATTAATTCCATCGTGGAAGTGTATAGCTGGGAGCCAAACAAACCTGCTGTAAGGAATAACATTCCAGACCCACCTCTAGTTCTGCCTCTGCAGCACAGACAAATTGCCTGTACAAGGTGGGGTGTGTTCCCCTGACAGCAAGTGGACTCAGGAGGGTATGATGTGGTGACAAGAGAGGGGGGAAAAATAGCCACAGAATTAACTACTGTCGATGTAGTTATGGCCACTAATAAAAGGCTGCAGAGAATCATGTAGGACAGAGCAGGTAGTGCACTGTAACAAGGCACCAGGCACTGTCACTGCTTGTGCTAAATGCTCAGAGTCTGTGTGCTGTGAAGGACTCAAAAGCAGTGACTGAACGCTGGGACAGACTAGGCAGGAGCAAGCCAAATAGAAGAGTTCCTTACGTTCATGTAGCTGCCATTACCATGATAGTAAATGCTCTATAATTAAGTACAACACAATAAAAATATTCCAGAACACACCCACATCAATATGTTACTTGAACAACAGCCAGCAGTAAAATAGAAATATGCATACATTACTAAAACATTTCAAAATCTATTATTGATCAAAAAATGAGGTAGGTCACAGACTAATCTTAAAATTATTTGGACTTCTAAAATATCTTTTTTTTTCCACTCTGTTTTTACTTGTTATGCAACAATTTGCTATGCTAAGTATGCATAGCGATAGACTAATAGCAAGCTGAAATAACTGATTTGTGATGGAACTTGCAACTCCAGTACTGCTGGTTATTCAAGCATGGTGCAGTTTCCCTTCATGTTAGGATGTAAAAAGGTGGATTCTAGATATGGATTCCTGACACCATAGTTTTGACTCAGGTGCTGATTATGCTTAAGCAATTGGCACAGCTTTTATGGCATCCTGGTAGTTTCCCATTTAAGCCAAAGAATGGTTTCTAGTGAGTTATTTCCTCATGGGCCATTAAAGCTCTAACAGTCAACATAAAGGAGGTGGCAGAGGGAAGTTTTGGAATCTTTTCAGAGCTACGCCTGCAGCAGTGGCAGCAGTGGAACTCTGCCTGGGGCAAGACACATGTTCTAGGCAAGAGCTTCACCTATTCACCTCACTCAGACCCATTTGTTCCTTGCCAGTGATGACAATTAGCAGTCTGAGGTTAAAGAAAGGTCATTGAGTTAGAAAACGATTCCAAATAGACTCTGTGGTTATTCATGATGAGCTGACTGCCAAAGACGTGGTCACTGGACTTGGAGCACAGACGTGGAGGGCAGACAGGGTAAACACAGGAGAGTCACCAGAACAAAGAGGTTGGAGTATTTTAGGGGCTGGCCGTGTTCTTCCTCACACACATTGATTTTCAAGTGCTCTAGCCTGAAACCTAGAAAACTACAGTCTGTTTAACACAGACACTGACAATTTCTTAGCCTATCTGATGAGATTTAAGTCATATTGCTATTTATAGGAGGAAACACATCACTAAATTTTCTGTGCCCATTTATTTTATATATATATATATGTATAAATTCTCCCAAAAGATCAAATAACATTTTTAGAGTCAGACCTCTCACCTAGTATCTTTGACTAACAATATCTTGTTATTTTACAGGTCTTTAGACTTTCAATAATCTTTAAATTGCCACATTGGCATAAAATAAGTGGAGTGGATTTTTGTGTGAAACACTTAAAATCATCCAGAGAAATGGCCTTCCTTCAGAAACAGTCACAGATAATGCCTGGGAGGTGAGGGCAATGCCTAAATTACCTAAACATAACAGCTGTAGACTGGTTTTTGACCCCAGAGCTAAGCTTACTGATAATTGTTACCGGAATAGTGCTGTACACTACAGAGCTTTTTAATGTGAAATTTTGTAAGCAACTAATTTAATCCTAATTTGATTCTGTTATGAAACTCATGATAACAATTACTCATGATAACTAGAAAATACTGGTCACCAAGAAATTAATCTGGATTAGAAACCCTCTGAAAACAGAATGAAACCTATTGCCTCTTTAAGCAGGGCATATAGTACTCAGTTAGAGGTATTTAACAGATTCATGAATTTAATGCAACATGATAGAATTAATTTCCCCTTTCCATTCTGATGATAACACGTGCCGACTGAATTTACAAATCTGGTTTGTTATGTATTAACCAGTCATCTGGGAATCTGATTGAGTAACACAGCAGTTGTTGCAATACCAAGACTCCCATATAAATCATGCCTGAGTCCTAAGTCAATATTGGTTCAAATATTGATTCCCATGAGAGATAGGGCTGCAGTTGAAAAGGTTACAGGTGCTGACTGAACCACTTCAGAGAGGACTGCTCCCTCTGCGCTCATTTGAGATCGGCATCAAAGTGCTCACTTCAGTTTGAATGCATGAGAACAGAGCGTTTGCCTTCACTTTTGATACTGACACTCTCTATCAGAACCTAGTTTTGATGTGTTAAAATCAAAGGTATCACGTCATGTTTAAGTACTAAGTTATTCAGTTATTTACACTCTGGGGAGATGTAACATCTGGGAAGAGGAGAATGAGACACGAGAAGTTATTCTTTATGGGGCACTAAAAGCTGGAAGGGAGGGGGACATACAGGTATTTTTTCCTGCTTATAGATGCTGTAACAACTGCTACACAAAAATAAATGAGCAAGCAGAAAAAGGAATGTGAAGTTAAGGAAACATTGAAATCAAAAAGAAAAACTATCTTCAACACTTTGGAAAATAGGAGTCTCTCATCAGTTGGAAGAAGCTCAAAGGAAAAGGAGTGCCGCATACCATTTTTTTACTCTAACAAGAGGTATTGTGAGCCACATCTGCATGGGCAACCTGCTCTTCCATTACAACACAGTGATCTCCCTCACTTAGCCTTGAATCCCAACTATTCTGAGTAGGACAAGCACAGATCCTTCTGGATACATTTTACAGTTTGATATCTAAACAAGAATGAGTTTCCCCAGTCTCTTGGGCACTGCTGTCTTGGCAAGTCCTTAGGCAGCAGTTAGAGAAAAGAGCATGTGTACTCCATTCCAACCAATCTGAATCAGTGGACTGTGAATAACATAAGCCAGGTGCTCTAAATCTTCATGTGTTGTAGATACTCATTTTAAGAGTGGCTCTGTAATTGAAATATTGACTAAACCAGTTGCAAAGAAAAGGGTTCATACCACAAAAATGAAGTTCCTGTTTTGAGCAATTTAAGGTAAGTACTTTTACATAAAAACAGCTCAACCTGGCCTACTTCTATCTCAGAATAGCTCATTGTTTCTATTATTTAAAGGCACAGAAAATAAATCTATGCATTATCTTGGCTTTCAGACTAACACTGTTTCCTTAATAGTATTTGTAACAACTCTGTTGGAATCAATGCTTAGAGCATCACACCACATGAGAGATGATATAAATCATAACATTTGGAGGTAAATAATACCTAACTAGTCACTGAATTTAGACTAATTAAAATAATGGAATATCCTGAACTGGAAGGGATCCATGAGAATCATCAAATCCAACTTCTGACTGCATGCAGAACAACCTAAAAAAAGGCTGAATGATCTAAACATGTCGCGCAAATGCTTCTGGAGTAGTGAGTGCCACGACCACTTTCCTGGGAGGCCTGTTCCAGTGCTTGAGCACCCCTTCAGTGAAGAATTTTTTCTAATATCTAACTAGCCCAACAAGACATTCTCTAGGTGGCATCTTTACTGTGATATGCTTTGCACGATGCCATAGCACATAGCAGAAAATTGTTCCTTGAACTCTGTGGACTCTCCTTGCCATGGACACATCCCATGCATGCCGAACTGAATACTTTTGGCCTGCATTATCTGCTGTGGTTGAGCCTCCCTACACTCCATGGAATGAAGAACAGAGCAAATTCAGTTCTCTCTCCATTCCTTCTAACTGCCAATAGCTGTAAGACAAAATGTCTACATGTATCGTTCCTCAGCATGTTGTGCAATTTTAAACCCTTTCCTTACAAATGTAGTTATCAGATTGCTCTGAATTGCACAATCAGTTCCTTTGTCCATGGTTGACAAACTAGGGAAGTGTTAAGGACCATTTTTGCTATTGCAATCCAGCTGCTGCAGCTGAAACAAACGTGGTGGTTCCTAGCTCATTGTAGCCATATTTTTCCCCCCTATATCAGTCGCAGGAATTCAGCTTGCCAGTCGTCTTCAAAATGAGCTTCCTTTTTGGGACAGGATTTGGCCAGGTGGAGGTCTGCCTTAGCTTCTCTTCAGACTTTGATGTGGGCCTGGCAAATCCACCACCTTAGAAGAGCAAAGGACCTCCAACAGCAGCATATGGGACCTCTCTGTTGTGAATTCCAGTTGAACATCAGAGATCTCAGGTATACAGGCTCATCAAAACGTCATGCCTCACAGCCAGACATCAGATGATGCATGGAGCGATTCATTGCTGCATCTGGGCAGGAGAATGGGAGTGACCACAGCACTTGTTCCTCTACATATCATGGTGGGATCTGTGCCCCAGCTGCCAGGGAAAGCTTATGCTGCCATTTGGAGAAATGCCAGCAGCAGATTCAGTGGCAGTTTGGAGGACCAAAGCTGTGTGGTACCCAGCAGAATCACAGCTACATTAGACATATGCTGAAACAACTAATTTAGGAGCTAACTTCAAGAAGTGCTGCTCTGGATCCGATGTGCACCTTTTCTGCTGAGAAAGACAAAAGATCTCCTTAGCCACTTTGCAGTTCTCAGTGCCACATGGGAGCAGAGAAAGTATTGTAAGCAAGGTGTGATTGATTGTCATGTCATTCCCTCTCCACCCTTCTCTAGTGCTGGGTTCAAGGGGAAATTTTGTACCAGTGACACAGCCATTACTTTATGTAGAGGATTTTCTCTTGGCTTCTCAACAATAGCACGTAAGAGTATTGTGCTTTCTGGGCATGAAAAAGTATCAAAATACTCTATCTCAGCAATTGGCTCTGCTGTGAGAAATAATTCTTGCTCATCAACCATTTAAAGCAAAAATTATTGTAATTACAGGTTAGCGCAAGAACGGGAAAAAATCCAACTTAATTTTGACTCCAAGCGCAATATCTCTAAGCTTCCCTACACTTGGAGGTTTCAGGACTGTCTTACAGAGCATTCGAATAAGAATAAGCTCTTCCAAACACAAGTCCTTAGTTTGTTTTCTTATTTCTGCAAATAGATTTTACCACACATTGTTTTGTAAGGCTCTTTGAAACCTGCATTTAGGCTAAGTGAAGAGCTAGTGGATAAGATTTCTTTCCTTGTGGAATGATGAAAAAGCCTATTTAAACCTTTGTAAGAGGTTTCCTTCTTTCACATGTGCATGCTAAGGCTATGGCTGCCAAGGCTATTGCTAAGAAAGGTTTGATTCAGGGATAGATAACTTGCTTAGCACACTGACAGGGTATGCAAGATGTCAGTAAGATGCTCCCTATGCAGAAGGTTTGAAGTGTGCAACTATCCTCTTGTCTTGTGACAAGAGAATGTACCTCCTCCTGGGTGTTCATTGTTGAGAACATCATGACAAAAATACAGACACATAGTGTGTCAACACCAGAGCAGAACCAGGCCACCTCTTCCCTGTCATTAGCCTATTTGGCTTGGGACATCCAGTATTTGTCTTCAGAAGGACACCAGTGTCCCCTTACCTGCCTGGCCGTTGCTGTTCCCTGGCACAGCCCCAGCAGTCCTGTTATCCCAAGGAGGTGAGAGGCAGAGGTCCAGAAGTGATGGCACCAGGCTGGGTCAGGTCACTCTGGCACTTCTGCATGACCAGTCTGTCAATGCAGCCTGAGGGATGCTGCCAATCCTGCCTCTTGTTGCCCTTCAAAATTGCTCCTCGTGGCTGCATGGCTGCATGCCACAGAAAGACACTGCTCAGTTAAAGTTCAAACTGAATTTGTAGCCAAAAACAACAACTCCCGGTCCCTTCCTGTCCTGAATTAGAATGACTTCAAAATAAATAGGGTGACCTCAAAAAACAAAAATAGAAGTGCTATGCAGACATCACCTGCTTTCCTAGAAAATCCAATTTCCATCCTTTCCACCTACTGGCAAGCTTCACAGAAGCTTCAGTTTTGTAAGGCTACACAGTCCAACAAGCCAGCCCTGAAATGGATGACTTGCTGCCTGCAATGTTTTGTCTCCCACACTGAAGCCTACAGGGGTCTGTTACACCTGTTTTTCCCTATTGAAAAACCATCCATCTTCATGTAAACTTGTTAGAGTCACAACCTGAAAAGGGTTTTCTTGTTCTTAATAGGTTTTTCATTCTCACTCCTTGTGATCCACATCTTCCTTTGACAGTGCAGAATGACTTGGGTCTCAGGATCTCGCCTGGGATTTCATTACACCAAGGGTGGAATTTCACCACAGACACCTGCGTCTTGGCTCAGCCCAAGCTCCTGTGTGTAGTCAACAACACCAAGAGCGAGGTTCGCTTAACCCTGAAAATTCTCCAAACAACTGCTAGTTTCTTTCCTTTGGCTCTTAAAGGAACCCAGACTGGCTAGCTTGCTGTACACCTCTACTTTGCAGGTACCTAGAATGATGATGTACACCATGAAAAGTGATTCTGAATTCTGTCTGAACAGGATTTATCCTCCTGATTATTTTTTCACTGTTCACACATAAATGGAGGGAAAGGTAAGCATGCTAGGAACATACTCTTCCAGTAGGAGGGCCAGACTTCCTTTTGGTTTGTAACCTTTGCAGCAAGATTTCTTTATTTTAAAGCACAAACATATGAGATTAGAGCCACCTAAATTCTGTATAGTCCTCAACACCTTGGGTGAGACAGTGTCAGTTGTGTCCTTAAAGAGCGTTTGTACTCCAGAGAGATGCAAAGTGCTCTCACAAGAATCAGTGCATGCGTTTTCCCAGTTCTGGCCCTTACAGGGGCTTTTTGGTCAGACACATCATTTGTCTTCCTTGGTTTCAAACTTGGCGACTTGTTTGTGATAGGGCCCCCTTGAAACAACAGAAAACTGCCATGCACACACACAGGAAGAAGAGGTAGCAAGTGCTAGAGGCAGCAACATGTAGCTCTGAAAAGCCTGCTATGTCTAATGGTGAAAACAAGCTAGGACAGAAGGGATCTGTTGCAGATTTGCACTGGGAGGGTGGGAATGTGTGTTGGCCTGCTGGGAAGAGGGCAGGGGGCCTGTTTTTAGATGATGGCCAGGATTAGGTAGACCAGGTCATTGAGGAGGGAAGAAGGTGTCCATATCTCCTTGTTTCTTCAGAAATGAACTAGAGAAGTATCAGCATCAGCACAAAGATTGAGCACACATGCTGCAAAGGCAGAAAGGATGGTATTTTCTGGTTTAGCCTAGTTGTTACTTTTGGCTGATAACCAGTAAAAATACAACTTTACTGTTATTATTACCACATTTGAGAGATCAGTGTGAAGGACCATCCTGCCACCAGATAGAAACACAGGAGAGAATCTAATAGCTCCCTCCTATCCTTTCCTCTTAGACTGTGCTAAAATGATAACACTTCCTTATCTGCAAACTAACAATAGCTCTGCAGCAGCATAGGAAAGTTAAACAAGCCTTTAGTCAAGGGGATGTAGAGATTACCCCTAGGCACTTACTACAACTATAGACCACATATTCTTCTGGGGAAAAAAATGAACCTGCAAATGGAACAAGTTCTGAGGTGTTACTCACCTAAAACTGTAGTCCTGTGGCTCATCATGTTCTGCCTTGAAATATCTCCCCCAGGTGCTGGTCACAGGCTAGCAAGACCACAGACTTGAGGATTTTGCCTTTAGATCAGAATGTCAATAGCAGATAGTGCTCTAGCAGTGGATTTCATCCATGCAACAACAAAAATAGGAAAGAAACCCCGACAATGAGCCAGCCATCAATAGACAGGCACTGCATGGTGACTGAACTAACGTGCCCCCAGGAACTGTCCCGCTACAGAGAGGTTTCCTGCACATGGCAGGGCAGGGAAGAAGTAAACTGGGAAATTTCTGCTCTTTCATTTATGTTCAGAGTCGGGTAGTTTGCAGCTGACTGGTAAATTCTTTAAAGGCATTCTTAAAGGAAAGACAGAAATGTAGCTTGGAGCATGTAATTTCCTTGCTAGAACTGCATTAACTCTGAATAACTCTGCTGTAGTGCATCATGCTAAGCAGAATAGAATCCCTCTACTTAGAAAGCTTTTGCGCTAGTTACTGAAATCACAGACAATATCCTTTGCATTGTACTCGTATGATTCTCCTCCCATGCTACCTCAACTTATTTAAAGTATTACAGACTTCTGAGGAGGACTTTGTTCCAAGATGTACTTTTTAAACAGTCTTAGCTTTCCTCTCTGTAAGGTGGGTGATGTGTTCTTCCACACCCACCCTTCGGCCTTGAGAAGCCAGTCCCTTAACAAACCACACCACGCTCTGTTTGTTTTAGTAATTCTTACCCAAGGTCTTTATCTTAGAATCCTGTTTGTGCAGCTTTGGACAAGATTCAGTACTTGAAGGGAGGGTGAGTGAGGTGGGAAGGATTTTTTACTGCCTTTAGTATTTAATATGTTATCTCACCTGTGACTATTAAGTAGATGATTTACAAGCTTGTTGACACTGAGATGGTGTGAGTTTCTGCCCCTTACAGTAGATGCAAACACAACTTGGAAGAGCAGCTATAGGAGGGGTAAGGGCTACAGAGAGCTATGGTTTCCGGTCTGTGCACAAAGCACCCAGGAAATCTTTGAAGAAAACCTCGTGGTGGGTAGCCTGCTGCAAGCTCTTCACCTGCTGCTGGAAGATCTGTTCACAACAGCAGCACAAATCACATCCATCTTCTCTTGCAGCTGCAAATTCTTACAGTGCTACTCCACACAGCGAATTTTCTAATGAGAGTTGTGTGTCAGTGCCTGACCAGGACACACTTGCTGAGGCCAGGCTGCTGCAGCCTGAGCAGCGTGAGCTGCTGCTTTGGGAGCTTAGCAGCACAGTGCAGGAATGCCTGGAATGTTTTCAGTCAGCAGGTACTTGAGAGATCCTTCTCTAGGAAATGCCTGCACTTCTCATAGAAGTAGTTCTGCAGCCCACTGCCCCTTTGAGACAGTAATAGTGGGCTCCTTCTTCTCCCCTCCAAGCCCCACACAAATCAAAATTTTCTCTCCAGCCCCAGTGTTAACCCCAGCTCCCATTTGTGAGGTAAAATCATCATGGGAAATGAAAATTCCACAAATCAGCAAAATACCAATGTCTTTCTAAACATGCTGTGGGTCTAGATACAACCTTGGAAGGCAGGCTGCTTTTAGAGGATGATCCCCTCCATAGTTGTGGGGCCAAATGCTTGCAGTCCATCAATTTAACAGCTTCCAACAGCCAGAAAAAGAAGTTGCTCATCTGCCTGTTTCTGGCAAGAAAAGCTATCATAGTTTTAAAGACCATCTCTGCTTTTGTAGTAATCTTTCCTATGCTGTCTCCATCTTACCCTACCTATCCAACGCTGAAACACCTTGCAGACCCTATGAGTTAAATTTTCTGATGAGCGCTTCTCTGATTTCCTATAGCTTTTAATCTTCCCATCTCTACAAACCAGTGCTTGGTAAAAGATCTTTGTCCCTATCACACTAATCACCAGCCCAGCATCAAGGACATGCTCTCCAGGGTCTAGGGCTGTTGTTGGAAAGAAGGAAATACAGTATGGAGCCCTCTTTAATGCATCCTAAAAACACTTCCTGAACTATTCTAACTGTGAAATACCTCTGTCCATTGGGTTAATTCTTACCATTTCTGGACAGATAAAATGACTGTCAAGAAACAGCTTTTGCTCATTTATAACTGGTTAAGAAACTTCACTTCTAGAAGGGAAGAATGCAAATCACTGTAGCTGGCACTTAAATTGAAATGAAAGCAGGGCTAGTTGCCAACTTAGCAGTGTAAACCTCTGGAATAACACCAGTCCGTAACATCTCCTTTCTTGTCTCCAGACTCACTTGTATTACTTGAAAAAAAGATGCCATCAACCAAACACTTGAGGTTCTATACCACCATCTGCCCCATTAATGAGATTTGTTTTAGGAACACACGACCAGGAACAACTGAACCAGCTATTCCAAAATACCTTTTAGCTGCTCTGTGCAAATAGAGGTCTCCTAAGTAAGCTGTAGGTACATATCTTGTACACAGGCAGGACATGCAGAGTTTTCTGAAAGAAGAATTAAAGCAAATGTCAGTGTTTCATAAACAGTGGCAGGCATAGTCAATTGACTTGCTGAATATAAAATATTAATTTAACATATAAATATGAGAAGAAGAAAGAAATCAATTCACTTAACTCTAATTTTCTCTATGCTGGCGATCTACTAAAATCCAATAATCTTGGTGTTCAAAGGAGAGATTCCTCAAATGTTCAACCCATTCATTGTCACTGTTGACCTCTAGCACTGGCAGAGGGCAGCTCAGTCCTTCCCAGGCATGTAGGGCAAGGAAAAGCTTGTTGGATAGGATGCCTCCATTTCAGTATCATGAAACTCTTCCTGAGACAAGCTGCTGCTGCCTGGGTCTCAGCAGGAAAGGGACTCTGCCAAAGCCATTGGATTGGGGATCTTCCAGCGTGGCAGTGTTAGAGACATCTGCAGTCCTGAGCCGAGGAGTCTGAGTACCAAAGCTCTACAGCCCCAGCACTGCTGAGAGGTGGGGTGTCACTTCCAGCTGGAATATCCAGGACTGTAGCGTGCCAGGCAAGCTGCCTTGGCCAGGTTTCCCCAATTCTGTACCCAGAGACAGACTCTACAGAGCATGCCCTGCACAGAGAACACCACTGTTGTGCTGCAGTTATTCCTCTGGGACCCAGTGTCACACAAAGATCCTGAGCAAAAAGAGAAATCGATCTGCCAAGGGCACATCCAGAGAAGCTCTGAACTGCAACAGGATGGGCAGTGCCCAGTCAGGTGCTTCCTGTTCATTTTGTACTCCTGTAGGCAGGAGAATCCATCCTCAACTTTCCGTGTAGCAAGGCTGAGTAATGGGGCCCTGCCTAGATTGCTAAAGGGAAAGTAAGACCTGTATTCCATGTGCACTGGAATGAACTTGAGGAAAAAGGTAAGAAACGGCCACCTGAGCTCTTGCATGCCACTTCGAGGGCCCAAGAGAGAGTTACATCAGTAAAATCAGGGCAGCTTCAAGATTTTATTAACTCAACAGTGCACTGACTTCCACAATACAGGCTTTGGTGAACCTGCCGAATGTGTGGTGGGGTTGGTAGGACAGATTTCACTCAGTCTTTCAGTGGATCTGGTCTGCCGCTGAACTTCAAAGAAGATGAAAAATGTTACTTGTTCAGACTACTTTGCACGGATGGTGCCACAAACTTTAGAGGAGGAGTTAATTTGACATGTCTTAACTTGTACAGAGAGAGGAATTTCTTTAAATCATTATTGCTCTACCAGCCATAAAATCTCAGATTTCTGTTTGTGCATGACACTTCTTCAAACAAAGGCGTTATATTGTATGTATAATTAAAATCCAGACCCTGGGGAACTGCAAAATTGACCATCTTTTCTAAAGAAGTAGCTTCTAGAAGAAAATTCAACTCTGGAGAAAGGACAAAATTTTTCACAAATTTGGGAGAAGAAACAAAAATCCCTTACTCATGTATTTCTGCTTTCTGCCACATGGTGTGTATGTTTATGTCTTTCATGCATGAGAAAATGGTTGCATGGTTGCCTGGAAATCTCAGTGCAAGGTCCCTCTACCTCAGCACTGTTTAGTCTTGTTAATCTTTCCAAGGTCTCCCCTTTTCACTGTCTGTTGCCCTTCCTTCTCCTGGGCCATTGCTGTCTGTTATTCTTTCCTGCCAAGGTCACTTTTACCGCTGTTCTTGTTCCATTCCTTCTACCTCCCTGCTTCTCCTGTTACCATCTTTCATGCAAATGCCACTCACCTTCTCTGTTGTCTCTTGCTAACTCATCCAGTCTTTATCCCTTTCCAGAACAGTTGAAAGGCAGAAAATTTGTAGAAACAGGAGAAACAACAGCTTTCAAACCTGGCTCTACAGGACCAATATTTCTGCTATCCCTTGTCTTTGCAAAGAGACTTTGCCTTTCTGCTCTGGGTGAAGACATTGTGTTCTCACAGTGTCTTAGTTTGTAACAAAAAGGTTTGTACATGCTGACTGTAAGAGCAGAGGAGAGACAGAGCAGGAAGGGCTGGGAGGCTGTGTTCAGTTTCAGCTGCAGCGAATAGTACTTCCAACTGGGAATAAGGGCAGTCCATGGTGTCAGCTGTTCTATTTCTGATTCACAGCTCAGGAGGCCTCTATTTTCCACAGCCCCATGTTCAGCAGGTAGCGTGGCACATGCACTTCTGCAAATGCCAAAGCAGACAAGTGATGCTCGCTCAGTGGTCTGGTTATTGATATTCCAAAATTAAGGATTCAGCTCCCTCCCTGCACACTGAGTGCAGCAGCTTAAAGCACTGTCTCCACCCTTGCTGCATAGTTTGCTCTCAGTGCATGAGTGACATAGGGTGTCCTCTCACCGCCCCAGAAGCAGGACAATAGCACGGGATTTACAGAGCCTGAGGGAATGATTTGCTAGAGCATACAGTGTTGGCCTGGTGCCACCACCATGGAGGTCAGGGTCGAATCGGCCATTTGCTTATAAAGCAGCTGGTACTATTGAAAAATGCCACCCTTGGGCCCTGTGAACTTGGGCTGCTTTCTCTATCCCACAGTAGGATTGAAAACATCTTTCATCCGCAGTGCTGTGGAGAGGATGGACAGTACAGAAGAGCTACCTAGACAAATGTCCTTTTCTTCCTCATAGCACTTGGAAATCTGCCCTTTAATCAGACTCCAACACAAACTGACAAAATCACTACCCTTTAAACAGGAACTTTTTCCCTACATAGATTTGTATGCAAATAAAAGTGAGAGAGTCTGACGGTTGTCAGAACCCATCTAAGGCCACATCCAGTTCATCAGCTGAACTTATCTTCTTGCAAGAATCTATCCTGTTTGGTACTTTTCCTCCATGTTTCAATAAATGCCCACACTCAAGCAAAAAGGGACACAATAAAAATCCTGGGAGACCCATTATGCATGACTGCCACAGTTTAAGCATTTCTGCTGTGCTTTGAGATATATCCAGGCACTGCAATGCCAGCAAGTAAAAAGAACATCTGAAAAGAACTTTAAAACTTAAGACACACAACTGAAGTAATGAAACATGGAAGCAAAGAGCTAAAAAGACACCAAAATGAAGCCTAAAGAGACTGGCCAGCATCAACAGACAAAATCTGTGGCACACACAGCCTTAAGAGGAACCAGGAATTCCTTGCCTAGGGATGTCTTCTGAACTCAAAGACTGAAAAACTGAGATTATAAATTATCTAAGAATCTTGTCCCTTGGCTGGTACCAGCCAACAGGTCTGTGCTGAGATGGCAAAATGAAGTGATATATGCTGTTATCTCAGAGCACATTACAAGGCTGAGGTGGAGATGGTATTTATATTGATGTTCAGGTCATGCTTTTTCCAATAAAAATGTAATTCAGTGGCCCTATAGTGATTCTTCAGCTGTGGAGGTCCAGAGTCTAAGGTCAGGCCTTCATAAATTGGAATTTACTCATGCTCAGCTGACTCTGATGTTGCCCTTTGAATGGACACACCAATGATATGAGTTAAAATGCCTCACCCACTTCCATTTACCTCCTTCCTTTTTCATACCATTTTGTCAATGCAACCTGGAAGCAGGGATGACAACTCAGACCTGCAAGAGTGAACTTTGGCTGCTATGTGAAATGTTTACGCCGACTGCCGTGTAGTGTCACCCACCAGGCTGCAAAATCAATATGAACTACATAATCTGATGGTTCAGATAACACTCACCAGTAGAGACAGAGCAAGCTATCATACTCCAACTAGGGCCACGTGAACCGCAACACTGCTCAGGTGTAATATACCCCTCTATCCAAAGAAAGGACACACACAGCTTTACATCTCAAGTCCCACTATGCTCATGTACAGAAAAGGGCAAGTAAGCATGGCCTACATACTGTTAAATGGGAGTAGAGAGGGCTGCTCACAACACAAACTTTCTGCAAGTGCTTCAGCATGGCTGCTTGTACTAATTTAAAAGATGCTATACTCTTAAAAGTTTACCCTGTTTCAGGCTATGGCTCTAGAACAGTAGTCTCCTAGGAGTGCTGTTAGCACTGATACCTTGCACTGTCCTCAATCTGTCCTTCAGAACTCTGCCCGATGCTCCCTGGAAAATTTCCCAGTGGTTCAGCTGACAGGAGCATTAAAAATCACAGCATGTGTCTGTAGTCTTTTTTGTATCAGACATTCAGAGATAGCATGCTGCAGAGATGCAATTGTTGGAGCTATATGCTCTTAAAAGACTGCATTTGTCCCAGGGAATGTCTTTACCAGAGATGACCATCTCCGAGCAGACAGCTGCAGATCTCATCCAGTAAAAACTGTTTATTCCCTTAACAGCTATATAACTTCAAGTCTGCTGCAAAATTCCCTACTCAATTTTGCCCTCAATTTGAGGGTCCTCCAAGCACAAAACCTCTTTGATCTTTCCAGTGGCACAGCAAAATAAAGAGTAATACTATTATTCATGCCAGTCACTGCTACAACAGCCTGCCTGGCACACTAGTTTCCCAGGAATGCTGTTGAACAGATACCTTGTGCTGTCCTCATCATCTTGTCCTTGAGAATTCCGCCCATTATTCCTTGGAAATTTTCCCAGAGTGGTTCAGCTTACAGCAGTGCTAAGAATCACAGTGTGCATCAGTAGATGGTTTTAAATCAGGTGCACTGAGATACAATGCAGCAGAGGCTTGAGTATCACAAAGTTAGCTCTGTTATATCCCCCACTTGGTTATTTAAAAAAGAAAGAAGGAAAGGAAGGAATAAATAGTGAAGTAAGTCAACAAGAAACCACAATCCATTCCTTAAGTGGTAACCAGGCTACTGTGCTTTGGAACTTTTCCTGATACAACAAAAGACACCATGAAGACAGGAACTTTGGCAGCAGTGGTTTTGAACTCCACAACCCCCAACTTTCCTCTGTTTTTCTATGCATATGTTACTGGAAATATAATCATCTGCTAGGGAAGCAATCAACCTCCAAATGGATACCTAAGCAGCAGCAAGCCTCTGGAAGTTACTGTAATTGCTAGAATAAAAAGGAGATTTTCAGCAAAGCAGCCCTAAATTCCTGAATTAACCGATGTCCTCCTTTGCCTGACCACTGTCACCATAGTTACTACAGGAGCTGCTGCCGAGCCACTGCTCTGTGGCTTGGGACGGAGGTGAGTGGGACGCCGTGCTGGGAATGAAGTGACTTTGACTCAGGGCCTGGTGATGGGGATGTGGGTTGTGGGACCAGGCACTGGGAGCAGCCTTGGGCGTACTGTGGTGGGAAGGCTTACAGAGCAAAGAAGTGCAGTTCCTGCCCTGAATGCCAGCCTTGAAGGGCCAGCACTGCCTGAGCTGTTGCAAGGTTACCAGAGGAGTCAGAAGGTGAAGCAAAAAGAGTTGATGATGAGGAGCATGAGGAAAGAAGGCATTGACAACAATACAGCAAACATGGTTAAGCTGGAGCTGGAATAAGCAGATTCATTCCGCTCGACATCGTTTGTGTGGACTGCTCCCTCTCCTGGGGAAAACTTGACCAGAAAAAAAAAATCATCACAACCCAGTCCTCAAACAAACAATGCACCCCCAGAGTTCACAGGCAGACAGGCCCCCCTGCTTCCAGGTTCAGGTTGGAGAGGGCAAGGTGCAATACCCCTGTGCTGCCCTTCTCAGACAGGAGCCCCAGGTGGTGAAGCCAACTGTGACCTCCAGACTCATGCACAGCAAAGCACTGCTCCAGCCTGTGCAGACAACAGCAACTGTCTTCTCCCTTCTTGGTGCTGCTTCCAAGCACCACCCAGACCATCCTCCACCTCAAACCACTGGAGTTGTCCAGTAGCGCAACAGGCAAGGATCCAGGCAATAGTGCTTGCAAGCACTTTTCAGAGTGAATGCTGGAATACAATTTCCTCTTTGCTGGGAATTGGACAGAAATCACCAGTTCCAGTCTTTAGTGCTGGTAAGGACTGACAATGTTTAGCCACAGAAATAAATTTTAGACTCTGTGAGTCAGGAAATGGAAGGACAACCTTGAAACATACTCTCATGGTGAGAAATATTCACCACTTTACTTTGCTGGTTTGGGATTCCAAAGTCCGGTTAAAATCTTTGCAGTGAAGCTAGTTCAGAAGACCTTGCAGTCAGATTAGAACCAGCTGGTAAAAAAAAAAGGCACGTTACTGCAGCCAGTAAATACCCACATGAACCAGCCCTAGAGAAATGAAAGGCTCTGCTGAGTTTAATAGCTCATGAGCATATACCATACTGGTTGGTGCTGGTGCATGAGTAATGCCTCTTCCTTCTAAATTCTTTCCTACTTGATGACCTCTGGTGTGGAAAAGCAATGATTTAAATGCACACAATTAAAAAATGAGAAAATAATTATTTCCATTTTACAGAGAGGGGGACAGGCTTGCCTGTAAACAGAAAGCAGCGGCAGGGTGTAAAAAAACCAAACAAACTAATCCCTGGAGTTTGACCAAAGTCATTCACCTTGTCTGCTTGCACATGCTATGACAGCTTTGTGGAACCTTTCATCCTGGTGATGAAAGGATGTAAAAAAGCCTTGCTTGATTCTTAGTGGTCTCTGAGAGTTATCATATGATACCACGTCAGGCAATCATGCAATCAGCAAAGGTCACAAGACACGCAGCCATTCCTCTTGGCTTTACAGCTGCTTTCCACAGCCAAGACTCCTCCTTCTTACACCATTTTGAAGTCAAGGGTAGCAGCACTCCCATCTGCCAAGCACTGGGAAGCCCTGCCATAAGTCAGGTCCTGTAAGGGGCACATAATTTTTTTGTCTACAGGTGCCAGCAAGACAACCATAAGGGATTTGCAACATCTAATTAGTCTAAATGGATTCTTACTGGCTGCAACTGCATCTACTTGGCAACATAAAAGAGGTGCAAGTCTCACTTGTACAGATATGGTAGGCTGGGGCAGGTGTGAAAGCTTTTCCAAAAGCTAAAAAGGCATGTAGGAAAGTCATTGTTGCCCTATATCATGTACAATCTAAAAGAAAAAAGAGGTGTTCTAATAATTTTGCTGTTCTAATTATGTGAGATACAGGTACCTAATTCAAGGCTCATACTACATACATAAAAATTAGCATAACTAGGAAAAGTCCTTGTCCTGAGGAGCTGATAGCTTTATTGGACTTAATAAAGGCTTTACGAGGTGATAGGCAGGATTATCTCTGTTTTTCAGACAGATCACAGATCAGGAGCCAGACTTCAAATGCTTCAGTGATGTGTAAGGCAAGTCTGAAGGAAGCACAAGAACAGAAGTAATAAATATAAGGTGGAAAAGTTCAGGACTATACAAAATAATAGATTTTGTAAATAATAGATTTTGTAGAAGATTCCATTGCAGTCTTCCCTGAGCAATGTAGCCAAGAAGTCTTGATTCCCAGACACTCAAACAAACTGCTCTTTTCCTCCAGAGATTGCCCCTCTACTGCTGGGACTGCAGCATGGAATGGCAACATGGGATGGTTCAGACTCCACAGTGCACAGCGCTACGGTTGTCACCAACCCACCTCAAACACACATCATGTGTGCAGACTGGGAGGGTTGCAGTGAGGGGGCACATCCCCTTCTGCCTCCCCAGCCTGCCACTTCTGGCAGTGGCATTTCTCAGTAAGTTGTGGAAAAGCTCAGTTCTCAGGGCCCTTAACCCACTGATAACTATGACTACTCAGTCACTGATTAAAAATATCTAAATATTCTGTTTTGGTAGATTTGGTAGATTTTATAGATTTGGTAGAGCCTCCACCCTCACCTTCCTTTCTGTGAGTCAATTTGACTTTCTGGAGCACCCAACCTAAGCCAGATTTTCAGAGCTTCAGACTTTTAGACTTTCAACATTTGGATATTCTGCTTTTTCTAAACATGTAAAATTTGGATTCTGGGGCCCAGTTCAAAGGCACACAAGCAGCTTATAACAGTCAACCAAGATTTCCTGCACACCTGACCATTGTCACTCCTGACTCGATGTCCCAGTCAGAGAATTCTTAAACCTCCACAGAAGGTCTTTTCTCTGCACTTTAATCAGTGTTTAGGAGATCAGTGCTATTTCAGTGTGTCACTGCTCTGTTCCCCTAAGGAATTTGGATATGTGGTAGACTGTTGCTGCACTATTATGTGTAATTCTTGATCTAAAAAAATGCATGGGCAAAAGTAAGAGTCTGTAGACTAAACCCCATTGTTTCTCTGAGGGCAGCAAGGCAGGGCTACAGAACAAAGGAAAATGGCCACAGAACTTGAGTTGAAGGAAGGTCAGATAGTGTTCAGCTACACCTTTCATTTTTTGTATTCATCCATAATTTTTATTAAGATGTCACAGAAGGTGTTACTATTCTACCAGGTCTGCTCATATAATAAATACCTCACTGTGTGGGGGAGAATAGCAAGTAAACCAAACATGAGAGAGTTCAGTATTCCAGAAAGAGATGCTGCCTAGATGGCCAGGATCTTCCTACTGCTGATAGCACAGAGCATGGAGGTGCAACCTCTTAGCAAATACTAATTTAAAAGCACTGTATAGCAACAGGATAGGCAGCAGCCAACTTGCTCTTACTTGATTTTGGGAGCTGTAAGACCAGCCAACAACCCTTCCCCCTCAAGAACCCATACGACATTCCTGAAGCAAGTGTTAATAGTGGATCTCGACCAAGAAAGAATTCCTATGGACTCAGGGGATGAGAGGAGGATGATACACTGCTTGCTTTTTTCCGCTCTTTTCCCTTCATGCCCCACTGCTCTTATTTGTGTAGTGCCCCTTGCACAAGGACCTTTAACACAGTGGCAAGTGGCTCCCAGCAGGATGCAAGGCACAGCAGCACATGCGGCCTGCCTGCCCTTGGCAGGAGTTGTTCTGAGTAATGGAAACAGCAGAAACTCGAGAGACAGGCGTGGAGAGGGCTGAAAAGTGCTGAAGGGGGAAACTCCTGGTGGAATGCAAAAGGATTAAAAGTGGCAAAAGCACAGCAGCATTCAGCACCACATTATTCCCAAACTATCCTTGCTGAGCATGGCTGGTTGTTTTCTTCCCCCAATGTAAAGCTCAGATGCACTCCCACAATACCTCACGGTAAAAAACAATAAATGGCCAAAAAACTTGTAACTAATATACACTGGTCTCTTAACTGGGAGCAGGGCTGCAGGGCTGAGAAGTCCCTCTCTTGGAATCTTAGTGCCACCTTGTGCTGGGAACGGTAACAGTCAATGGATAAAAGAGTGTCCAGAACAGCGAAGGAGAGAAAGGGGAAGAGGAGCTGTCGTTGGAGCAAAGCTGCATTAAGTATTATGGTTTTGAAGATCTTTCCTCTTGGTACCAACCAGCATCGCTGCCAATATCCCGCTGTAGGGTAGAGTCCTTTTATGAAAGGACAGATGGGTTACAGCGAGCAACTTTTGCAGGTATGCCCTGACCCCAGACAGTGGCTCTGAGTCACATCTCATCTGTAACCGTGCACAGATAGCTACAGGTGGCGGATGTCAGCTCTGTCCTTGGCACCGGCAACTCCAGGGAGAAACACAGTGTCACCTCAGACAGGCAAATCTTGCTGAGTATTACTGACATCCCCTCTGGAGCCTGGTTTGCAACAGGTAAACCCATAAGTAGTGCAGGTGTGGAATATGAACCAGTAAAATGCAACAAGCATTTTACAGAGCAATTTCCAGATGCAAAATACTGCTATCCTAAACCAATGTACAAGTGAGAGGAGCCAGCTGGCTTCCTTGGAGGATATAAAAGCAGGGTTTTAATTTCTTATTTGTTTCTTTTTAAATTGAGACTTTTCTGTAAAGAGGAATCAAATTCCATCTGGTCAGATTTGAACTTCTGAAAATGCTTGCTTCTCTACACTGAGTTTTAGGGGAGCTTTAGCATAGTCTGCCTCATGATTTTATTTGTTAGTTTGTTCAAAAATGGGAGGTTATTACTTAGTGAAAAATTGTACTTCAAAGTCAGTTGCAAAAATTTTGCACTGCTGTTTATCACTTAAGTTTTGTCTTTTTACCACTTGAAACATTTTTGCAAGCTGGCTGTGGAATTGCAGACTGTATTGCTTTGAGTTTTATTCACTTCAGGGTTTCTTTACAAACTCAAAGGAGGAAAAGAAAAGCATTTTGGACAGTATTTCTGTAGCAAGGTAGGAATTCTCTTGGAAAGAAACAGGGTGCAAGTATCCTGCTGAGGGGGCAGGATGAATGAACACGCAAGTATACTGACAGGGATGGGGCATCCAACTTCTCTGGGAAACCTGATCCAGTGTCTCACAACCCTCACAGTAAAGAATTTCTTCCTAACATCTAATCCAAACCTCCTGTCTTGCAGTTTATGGCCATTGCCCCTTGTCCTTATCACTTGTGAAAAGTCCCTCTCGAGCCTTCCTGCTGGCCCCCTTTCAGTGGTGGAAGGTGCCCTAAGGTCTCCGTGGACCCCTCTCCAAGCTGAACAATGCCAGCTCTCTCAGCCTGTCCTCATAGTCTCTCCCAGTCTTCAGCCTCATGGAGCATAGGGTGCTCCAGCCCTCTGACCTCCTCTGGACCTCTGTGTCTTTCCTGTGCTGTGCACTCCAGACCTGAACACAACACTCCAGGTGGGATCTTAAGACAGCACAGTCGAGGGCAAGAATCACTCCCTTGACTGCTGGCCACATTTTATTTGATCTACCAGCTTACCACCAATTCTGTTATAGTGTGGCCAAACATGGGAATTACACAGAATATTCTGAGTTGAAAGGGATGCAGAGGGATTATCGACTCAAGCTCTTAAATGAATGGGGACTGAAGCCAAAAAAGACTAAAAATCTTCATTATGAAATAGAACTGCTAATGAACATCGTAAAGCATCACTGGAAATACCTATGGTTTGTTGGAGCCGTCAATAGCTCCACACTTCACTGAAACTCATGACTGAACACACAAATCTCTGCTTGTTAAGCTAAAGCCATTCCCAAGCAATGGAGTTTCACTGGCCCTAAATCTGTTTCAGCATTGAGATACCTGCGCATGCAACAAGGAGTCCTCCAACACCACCACTGGACCACCTAAGCTTCTGTGTCTGAGGCAGGAACTGTTCTGATCAAGTAAAACTACAGTTAAATCAAATGTAGATGCCTGGGAAAAAGTAATGGATTTCCTTTGTGGGGAGGAGTAATACTGAAACAACTTGTCTACCTTGTAATAATAAAAATAATTGTAAAATATTTGTAAACAAGGGATGTGAACTCAAGCACAACTGCCACAGAAGTTCCCCTGGCTGACAAAAAGCGGGAGTTATAGCAGGCAAAAAAGAGCAAATGAATGTTACTGTTGCTGCCATGAAGTGATGCTAATGAACAGCAACCCATCATAACATCCTTACTTTGTGAAATCAAGAGTTTAGGAAGGGGCAACAGAGATTATGCAAGGCCATAGACTTACTTAAGACCCAGCCCAAACAGGAGAATACTCACAGGGGAGGGGGATTTAGGAAAAGGCACGAAACAGGAAGATACAAGGCAAACTTAGCTGACTTTCAGTAGGTCTCATTCTGCACAGCTCCCAAGCATTCAACCTTCCATTCTAAAAAGGGCAACTGACCATACAAATATGGGGAGCAAAGAAATTCTGCTTTTGAGCTGATTTTAAAGAAGCTAAACTGGCAGAATTAGGCAAAATGCACAAGAAGAAAGCAGAAAAAAAAGCCCCAGCCAAAAGGAGACATGAATATACTCTGGCTATGTTAAGGGGTTGGCAGCATAACTGCACATGACAGGATGCTCCCACATCTGCAGCCAGCCTGCCATTTTCACAGTGCTTGGGATGTTTCTTTAATAGCTTTTCTTTTATAGTTTCTTCTTATATATTTCTTTTATATATAATTTCTTTTATATGAACCACACATAACACACAATGAGCTGGCAAAGCCCATCTCTAATACACTTCCTCCAGTTCTTCAACCTCCTAAAAGGTGCCGTGGTCACCCCAAATCTACTCAGCTATGGTATCTTTTCTTACCAGTATTCTGAGCAATGAGCCATCAAGGCTAGACAGGGTCCCTGACAGTCAAAACACTAGGAACTTGACAGCGCTTTGCAATCTGGACAAGAAACATGGCCAGGCTGTGAGGTTCTCATACAGGTGACAAACATACACCTTCCCCTGCTACTAAGGTTACAGAAACATTGAGATCCACCAATTCACATATAGATGATGAAAGAAAAATGCCCATTTCCTGTGTCAGGGGAAGGGGGCATGACTGGGGTTGTGGAAGCCCTGCCTGCCTGACCCACTTGAGGGAACACATTTAACTGTTTTCAAGGTACCTGTAACACAAATATCTGTATAGCAGGACATGGCCATGGAAATGGCTAAGAGGCTTTTGCTCCAGATTCTCCAAGACCAGGTTGAATGAACACAACCATTCCAGAAATCCTGATGCCCAGAGTTACTTGTACTTACATTCACAGTAAAGGAAAAGGAAAGCACAATTAAGGGGCTTGGCTGAACTATGAGTTAGGAGGACCATTCGCTCCAGGAAAACAGCTTCTCCCTCTAAGGGCAGGATTCACTTACAATTTCTTCCCTGTTTTATCATCTGCTCTCATTGCTTGATGTTGGTTTAGCAAGCCCTAACCTTGCTCTTGAGCACACTGGTCATAAATACCTCCAAACGGTGGGCAATGTTTAGTTGTCGCATTGAGCCCCTTTCCCTCCTGCGTCCAGGTGAATGACATTTCTGCAAACCAACCCCCCTACACTACACCCACTGAGGCTAGCAGAGGAGCATTGAGTGTGAACCTGCAAGCAGGAGCAGCAGGGGCACAGCAGGGCTGCAGGTAAAAGTGTGCAGAGACCATGTTCACCTTTCGCTGGTACAGCCAGAAATGCTTGTAGAGCACAGCATGTAGTGACAATGCCCGTGAATTCTGGAGGAAAGAGCTGTATTAGTGTCATTTGTCATCAGCTGTTTCTTGGACACTTCTGACTTTAAGGCAAGTCCTTAATAATCCATCTCTCTCTCTCCTTTAACCCATTTTATGGTTACAGTAGAATAAAAGACCCCCACAAGACAAGTCATCACAGCTGTGAGCATACTCACCAAAGCATTCGTGTAGTCTTCCCTGAACTGAAAGCCAAGGTATGATATTATGAGCCATGGACTGCACAGACAGATCCACCCACGTTCTAAAAACATACACACCCTGGCATGACACAGGGCCTTTCCCAGAGACTGACAAAGTTACAAGTATTAGGTTTGATTCTACACTTAATTCTCTCCACTAGTGTGCCTTCACCACTGGTAACACAGCGGCCATGTAACTCAAGCTCTTGATCTTCAGGGCAGAGAGAGTCAGACTTGACATGAAAATCCTGAGCAGCCAACAGTGGATTCAGCCAAGCCAACAGCACCTGTTTAAGGATGAAAATTGTGTTTCTACACCCCTAGATACAAAAATGCGAAACCCTAGTCCGCAGTTGAGTAGAAACACAAATACAATGGACCAAAGGGATACACAGTTATGTCAACTCTGACGTTTCGGACCTGTTTGAAAGAAATGGCTTAGAAAGCTGATTTATACATACAAACAATCCACTGTGCCCAGAAGTTTCCTAACATTCTTTTATTAAAAATCAAAGAGCCAAAGATCGCCCTGATGCTCTTCATTGTTATAAAGCAGACTCTGAAGTATTAAGTGAACTATGTATGAGCAAAGAACTCCAACTGATGCAGAGTTTAAAACTAGGTTTACAGTTTCCTATTTTATTGGCATGGATGTATTTCTAAACTTAAAAACCCTTCTGGCAAGTTATCTCAATTTCTTATGACAAAATTTCTCACAACACACAAATATTTACAACATATACATATTTTTTCAGTCTTTTACAACTGGTTCTTAAAAGACAAACAAATCATAGGTTACCACAGAACAAAAGCTGTGACTTAGTTGATTTTAATTTGATAAAACTATCATAAGTTAGAGTGAATAGATTTTTCTTTAAATTCCTTGTAGCATTTTACAAGTGCAACAGAAAAATATGAAGAACCCATTTAGGATAGCTGCAGTTCATTGGATAAATGTTGCCCGTCGTAATCACATTATTTCACAGCAAATTCTTGAAAAAATAAGCACCAATCATTCTTGCAAAGAACAATTTTATCTAAAAGTATTGAAAAGTGTTAAATACAAGGTGTTTAATTTACGTAACAAGCAATAAATACACCATATCCAAACTTTATTCTGCATACTGCTACCCTTGTACATATAATGTACTAAAAAGTCAGCAAATTGTCAACACCTTTTAATATTTTTTTCTCTTTTTTTAAAGAAATCAATTTGACTTCCAACCAACGGTTTGCTACTATAACAAAGGCCACAAACAGTACGTCTGGGACAGCATACAGTGTTAAAACTGACAAACTCCAAGGGGGAAGAACCATCTAGCAAATAAATCAGAAAGCTGTAGATCATTGCTGGTGATATTAACATATACTAGAAAACCTTAATATGCTGCTACTATGATTTTGTAAATTGTTTAGTCAAATACTGTAAGAGCAAACTAACGCTCCCACTGATCAAAAATAATTCTGTAGCCACACTGTATTCTCATTGTCCTGCATGGAAAGATCTGATGCAATTTCGTAACTTTGCTTGAGCCTTTATTTTACAACAGAGCATTACCTCTAACTTGGAATTGCACATAAGAAGGCTATTAAAAAGTACAATAAAAATCTGCACAAATCAGACTTAAGAAGAGTCAGTATGCTGTACACTTTCTACAATATTATGTTGATAGGTGAATAAAGAAGTGCTGCCACTAAGTTTTTGAGAAAGTTCTTTAGTTGAGAATAATCAAATGGAATTTTTGTTGGGTTTTTTAAATTATTATTTTTTTTTTAATTCATTTTTTATGTTTTTTTTAGAAATGACATCCAGGTCAGTTTAAGACCTATAAGCTTATGCATTGAGCCTTAAAGACTGATCTTCTCTCCTCCTGGAAGAAATATCAATATCTATTGAATCCTTGCCAACAATAAGCCTTAATCTCTTCGCTGGAGGAAGAGGAATAAAGTCATCAAATTCATCATCATAGTCATCTTCCTCTTCATCGTCCTCTTCTGATGAAGATTCATCTGCTGTTTCCTCCTCATAGTGACTGTAATCATCTACTTCCATTCTCGACTCCAAAAGGGAGAGAGTTTCACTACAACACACACCATTTTCATGAAGGTCCTCTGAGTATGTCCCTCTGTTTTCGTCCTCTCGTTTTAGCTGTATTTTTAATTTTGTTGAACTATTGCCTGATCCTGAGTTAAACCCATTGTTTAGCTTTGCTACATATAAATTATTATCTTTTTCATGGTCTTTACTTAATTTTATGCTTATTTTTGAAGAATTCATTCCATCACTCTCCTGATCATTTGCCTTGCTACTGCTATCATGGCGTCTACGAAGAGTCAGTTTAGGGATCCCAGAGCTATTTTCAAGGATAAGTTGTGCATCATACCTCGTGATTCGTCTTTTCTTTTTACTTTTTGCAGTTCTAAAGCTGTCTTTTGCTTTAAAATTGTCAGTTGTTACAGAGCAGCCACCAGATCCAGGGATACAGTCTTTAAAGCCAACAGGTGCATCCACCACTTTATTCCTCTCTTCAAGTTCTGAATGAGAACTAATCAAATCTGGTACTTCATCCTTCACAGGCGTGTTGTGCATAGTATCAGTTTCCTCTGTTTTTGACGACGGTTTCACAAGCTTTCCTTGTCGAGATTTCTTTTTTGATGTGCCTGCATCACTTTTCTGGCACCGACCCTCCCCTTTATGTGATGGTCCATGAGCCACAGCGTTGTCATTTAACGCACGAGACTGCTGCTCTGCAATGTCCGATTGTGTTCCAGTCAAGTTACTCTTATAGCTATCCAATGTATTTGGTTCAAGCTTTGTGTCAGAGGTCTCCTTCAAACTCATCCTTGTTCTCATCGACCTCCTCGTGATGTACGTGCAGGGTGCAATATCACCATGCTCATAAGCACCTTTCACAGAATTCAGTTTATGTTCTCTCGCTGCATGCCTCGTTAAGCATCCGCTAGAGACCGCAACTTTGACTGGTCCCTCCAATTCTTTATCCTTTTTAATGGGCAAGTTTTTATACAAAACTACTTTAGGCTCTTTGAGAACTAAATTTCCCATTTCAAGCTTTCGAGAAGCATTCTTTTGCTCTGGCCTTTTGCACTGATTTCTCAACTTTATCTTTGAAAGTAAAGGCTTTGCAGGCTTTTTCAGTCTCTTTGGTACCCTGGAATTATTTATATGAGTTAGTTTAGATGAGGTAGAATTTGATGATGCTGGAATTCTTGATATAGACTGTCTGGTTAACGTTCTATTTTTGCTGTTCTTTTTTACGCCAATTGAAGATTTTCTGTTAGCTGAAAAAGAAAAAAACAGTTTTGTTATGACACCGCTATATCCTGAATTTCCCACTCCCAAATACTGCAGTTATTTAATTTATTTGGGGCACTTCAAAAAAATCCATGAGACAGGATAGATAGTATGTAGTAAGAAATGAGACTGCTTAACTTCCAACTCAACACATGAAAGGAATTGCTGAACAGGCCACAAGTACATCAACATTTCCAGGTACACTTCCTCTCACTACCCCCAGTATACCAAGTTGCGTTTTTACTGAATTTCTTCTTCTATCAAGTAAAAGGAAAATTCTATTTGACATTATCCACAGCTCTTGATGAGTATTATTCCAGCAAAATCTGAGGATCAGCATGATCTAATATCTCCAGGATTTTTTTCATGGAGAAGGAGGAAAAAAACCCAAACACCTTTGTCTAATGCAATGGTTTCAGTTTCAGGAGGAACTATTGCCTATTGTGGCAAGCAAAGGAGTTTTGTCTGCTCAACAGAGGTGCAACTCTAAATACTGGTAATTAGAGACTATAAAAAGATTTGAGGACATTTTTTGGGGGTCTTTTTTTAATTGGTTGGTTGGGGTTTTATATTTTGGTTTTTTTTAATATCGCAGCAGCAAACAGGAGACAGATGGAACTGCAGTATTTTACGTAGCTCCAAACCTGTTTACCAGTTAAATCAAAGTTTAAATTATTTGTATTTTGCCCATTCTGGAGGTGGTGGAGGTGGGGCAGTGGAAAAATCAAATAAATCATACTCACTACTCCATGGAGAGAAGTCTTGCAGGAAAACTACAAACAAAAATCCCTTCCAATTTCTTCTGAAATTACTAACTGTGCACTTTCACTGCACAAGAGGCGCCTGAACTATAAATTCTGGATGTGGAAAGGGAAGAGCTGCCCAATTTAAAAGACCTCTAAAGGAAACAACTATTTGTTTAATAATAATATCTACTAAGAGTATTTATTTAGAAATTCTTTTCCTAAGAATTCAAACTGTGTAAGTTTTCTTTCCTAAACCATACTACTGCCTGTGGCAGTTTACTGTATTTTGAAATACAGAGATTATTGGCAGGACTTAAAGTGACATGTTTATAAATATTTGCTTTTGATATTAAAAAAAAAGAAAACAAAAGAAAAACATACTACCTATTGTGGAAAACCATGAATTTGCTGTTTAAATTGCCTTCAGATTCCTGAATAAATTAGTTTTAGCAATTTAGCAATTTAACCAGTACGACCAGTACGTGAGAAACATCTCAACACTAAGAGAGGAATTCCATCACTGTGAAAGTTTTCCATGTCTTTGTGAAGCCTTTAATGACTCCAAATTCTTCCCCTTACTTACTTGCATTACCTTTTTCCTGAGTGGTATCTGCATCAGTGTTAGAGCTGACAGACTGGCTGTCTGAATTCTTGCTGCTGTCACCCAGCTTTTTAAGTCTGTTCAATCGTTTGTCTGTTTCTCTCAGTCCGTATTTACTGTTAATCACAGGAGTAGGTGCTGGCAATCCCACTCTTGATTTAAAAGCACCAGTTCCACGCCTACAAATAAAAAGATGACACAAGGTATTAATAAATCTTAATGTAAACTTAGAGCTTTGTTTCATATAATGTTTGGATCCCACGTGTATCTGGATCAATGATACCAACAGCCACAGAACAGGTTAACATTTTGTGGGCTGTTTTGTCTTCTACCTGTTCTCTTGGGTGCCTAAATGTCTCAGCTGGCCAGCAAGGACAGCAGGATCACCTAGGAAGAGTACATGGACATATGCAGAGAGATGCAAATCTTCTGGTGATGACTTTTGGAGGCTTGAAAGAAATTGTACCGTGCCAAATCTCCCACTGCTCCAAACATACCTACAGATCCTCAGATCCCAGCATTTTAACATTGCAAATTAATACTCTTTACAGCAGTTAAAATTGAGACATTTAAATATGAATTCTTTTGCAGTGTACAAAGTGATTGTTGCCTCATCAGTCTTGAAACAAGCAAAAAATGAGTCCTTGTTAACTCCCCCAAAATAAAATTCTATATATTTGATTGCTTTTACCACAGTTTTGTAACTGAAAAGCAGATTCTCGAAGTTAGAATTACCCAAACATTAGCGTTAAAAAAATAACATTTTCATGTATTTAAAATACAAAACCAACCAGTTAATGAAAATGTTCAGACACATAAAACTAGTTTGTCCTGAAAAAGAAAGTATATCCACATTACACTGAAATCATTGATCAAAAGAACTTGAGAAAAACACCCCACCTTGCTCCATGTAACAATGGAAGAACAATTCTGGTGCCTGTTCATTCAACATTTTACAGTCTCCAGGACTGAAGGACATTTTTACTAGCAGCTCTCGAGATCCAGCCTGAGACTGCACCCTTCACTTAGAACGACCTACCAACATCTCATGAGCTTGGAGGTTCATACCAGAGCATTTTCCCTTTAATTTCAAGATTTGTTAGTGACCAAAGCAGCCATTAAAAAATGAAAGCACTATTATTGAAATATTTATATGCAGGTGCACTAAGCTATTTCTCAATATGAGCAACATTTTGTCCTTTACAGGGTTTTTCTTCCCACAGTTAGATCAAACATAGCAGTGAGTTCTTCTCTTGGAACTGCACGAAGCTCGCTCAGATGATGCTGAGCCTCCCTGCTCACAACGAACAGAAGTTTCGACATGGCAAAAAACAACTGTGAGATTCTTTCAACTGATTTTGTGAAGAAACCAGGTTGGGACAGTACATGTGAAAAACAAATATTGAGTGATGGACAGAGAGAAGCAAATACTGTCCAAACCAGTAGATATTTACAAACACAGAACCTCCCACGTTCTAACACTACTGGATGCAAAACTACTTTGGTCATTCCCAGCAGAAGAGAACTTCAGGTCCACAAATAAAACATTAGTGGAATTTGCTTTATCAGGTGCAAAGAAGAGTAAATGTTGGGGATCAGTTTACAATGGTCTTGTAGAAGCTGTAACTGCTTTTCCTTCCAATTCTACTTTATTCAGTACAAATATTTTGAAGAATCTACACCCCTGTTTTGTTCTGTCTCATTTTGGGCCAATCTCCAGAACAGATAATCAAAAGATTAAGAGAACACAGAAGTTCTCAGGAATCATCACTATCCTGTAACAACACAGAAAAATCATTATAGCAAACAGGTAGGAAGCAACTATTTTGTGTCCAAAAATTTGAGTACTCAAGAACCTTCAGTTTCACAAAGTAGCTCAAGAATATGCCCAATTCCATTTGAAAGCTATTTACATCAATGCATACCTTTCACAGGTGTAACATTCGCAGTATTCATTATTTTCTCCAAAAAACCCATCTCCATAGTAACAAGAGATTTCTTCTCCAGGTTCAATATCTCTTAGAGCTTTCACACATGCTGTATCTCTGCCCGTTGATACAAACTGGAGAAGGAGATGACAGAAGGGAAAAAAAGGGTTAATTATTAGGTCTGCACAGTATCTGAGTAAGAAATAAAAGTAAAACAGTTGGGGAAGAAAAGTCAGAATAAAAAGTAAAAAGTGGGGTACTTTACTTAATTAAAATTTCTTGCTTACCTTACAGTTAGGTCTGCAATCTGAAAAAGGTCCAAAAGATAAAGTCAATTAACTGTGGATAAGACCTGAAACATGAATAGTTGTAGATATCTAAAGTAAGGATTCACTTTGACTTCAGTGACTGCAGAACCTCAACTAAATACTGCGAGTTAAGTTAGTACTGTGCAAAGCCATACATCAAAAGATTCCTGCTTTGGTATAGCTGCGTTTCTGAGCTCTTCCCTATGCTATCACAAACGTCCAGTTTTTCCCTCTTCTTAAGAACAGCTTCATCTTAAATCCTACCTGCTCTTCCTTTGGCAGACAAATGCAACACAATCAGCTAAGCTTCTGTGCAAAAGGTTAAACAGCCATAAGAAGTTCATCTAATAAAGATGTTACTGTTGACTGAGTTCACAAAGAATTCAAGGTAACCCACAATATGCTGCACTAATTTAGCTGCCAGTTCCAAAGTCTCTTTCAAGAAAGAAAGCATCACTTCCTAGAGCCTTCTCTGAGATTCACAGCTGATCAGCTCTGGCTGGGAAAATCCCAATATTATTTTGTCCTACATTAATACAGCATGCCAGATTCAAACATTTTTCTCCAAGTTCCTGTGCTGTTTGGCTCACATACAACACTCCTGAATTTCTTATGCCCTTCAACATGCTTCCTATACTTACTACTCACCGTGATTGATAAATGCAGCAGGACCAAGCCACAGCTGTGCACAGTTTTTTCGTGTGGAATACATGACGCTGAAGTCATTTTCCCCATGTCTCAGCAGCATGTTTTCTTCCATTTCCGATAGTTCAGCAATACAGCCCACAAGTAATTCTATTTTATCATTTCGTTTCCTTTAATGTAAAAAGAGTAGCAGAAATAAGACTACATGTGCCAAAATTACAAAATAATTTAACAAAAAGAAAAGTTGTTATAGAATCAATTACATCAAATCTGACGTCAGAAACAATTACCACCATTGTTTCTACAATTTCCTGAGACTGCCGGCAAAAAATTGCAAGAGTTGATTACTTCAGCTTCTCCAATTGTCAAAACCAAAAGCAAGATCTTTTCATTTGTGTACACTCCCTCCCCATCACCACTTGAGAAATTTTGACTTCCTCCAGCTGCTCTTGCTTGTGTTTCCTAAACTTCTTCCTGTGGCCAGGAAAACCCAGCACAAGGAAATTCTTAAAGCTCCATGACTTTTTAAAGGAGGCCCAGTAGTGACACAAACAAAGGCTGGAATTCAAGCAAGATGTTTTCCTCTCTCATGAGTAGTTCTTCACCATGAAGCTGGTCTTTGAAATAGAGTGAGGAGAGGGAATGACACCTACAAAAATCAACCAAACTACGAAGCCTTTGTGTGCAGACAGCCAATGCACCATCATGACTAGAGCAGTGCAGAGGCACCGAATGTTCAGCCTAGGAGGAACACAGAGTTTCCATTTTCTTGTGTGTGTGTTGTTCCCACTGCTCTTCAGAGTGGCCATTCCATATTTTGGCCAGATTACTCTGACAGAGGTGAACATGGAGATACTAAAGGTACATGAAGGACACGAACTAGAAGGGAAGCCTTTTAAGTGCAAATTTCTCCTTTGACTGAGAGCACTGAGAACTCCAATCAGCTTTGAGTCTCGACAGGTTTCCAAGTATCAGCCGGGTTAAGATGCAGCCCTCCTATCTTGCTCACTTCTCAGGGCTACTCAAGATTTTGAGCATGAAAAGTTAATCTATTTTCAACACATCTACACACAAATTTTCTACCCCAAAGAATCAGCCAAGGGGTGAATTCAAACAGTAACAGAACAAAAACAAAACAAATGTTCAACCACCAAAAAATCAAACCAAACCAACACCACCAAAAAGAAACAAAAACAACCTCAACCAATCAACCAACCAGAAAAAAACCCAACCAACCAAAAAACCCTCCCAAAACCCAATAAAAAACCTTCAAACAGTATTTTTTGGGTTGTATCATGATTGTAGAGCCTTCAGCTCTGGTCATGAAGAGCTGGGAACTGGCCTCTCAGCCTGTTTAAAGCTTCCTCTACAACACGTGGAGGTTGTGTTGTCACCTGCAGGGTGTCCAGCCACTCAATCCCAGTGTGAACATAACCACATTTCCTCACCTCAGGTGTGCTGGTATGAATGGGTACTGCCACAAAGCAAAGCTCATACAATTGGTGTCTACACTTGAAGGGATTTTAAAATCTGAATTAAGCCAGAATCTGCTGGTGCTGCCACACACAGGCTTATAATGAAACTCAGATGTGCCAAGATGAGATGGAGAAATACACTGAGGTTCCAGCCTTGTGTTTCCAGGAGAGATTTATCTTGCACAATCAAAATATGTAAATAATACCTATTTAAAAAAAGGCAAAAACTAATTTCCCCCACAATTATTTGCTGTGTAACAAATCTGCCAAATGTCATGTTTCTCATGGAAGGCTAACAACTCTTGAGAAAAACAATTATCTGACTGAAAACAAGATTTAAAAAAAAAAAATTTATAAACCCAAATATACAAGGAATATCTTCCAGAGGCATGGATCCTGTATTAAGTACTTAGTGAAAACAAAGAGAAAATTCAATTTGCAAGTAACAATACAAAATCATCTATTTCACTGGTTGCAGTTTTAATTCTAAATTCTAAATCACACTTTTTAATATATTTTTATAGATTCTTTCAAACAATTGACAGAAACATAACACAACAGTAAATTGTATTTACCATTCTTTTGTTGCAACGATTTTGGCTCCATTTTGCTCAGAAGAATACCGATTACAAGGCAGGATCTCAAACCCACTGTCAGTTGCAAACATCCGTAAATAAATAAATACCTGCAATTAAAAAACCCAGCACTTGTCTGTTACAGGCAAAATGAAAGCAGTGAGGAACTTCTTATATAAATAATGAAAATGAACTGTACAAAAACACACATAAAATGGATACTGGAGTGGGATACTGTCTGCTGAAATGCGTTTCTGTAAGTTTTATAATATTTCTATATGTTTAAACTATCAATATTATGTTGATCTTATTTCTTCATGGTGACTTGCAGGAATCCTCACACAGATAATGTGATTATCCAAAGAGTTTAAGAAAATTAAAGATACCTGGAGCAGTACAAAATTGGTCCAACTAATGAAAATGGGTAATTTTTTTCTTAAAATCACTGAATCGTTGCATTCAAGAAATCTCCCCATATCTTTAAGAACCATTG
The DNA here is from genome assembly GCA_013398615.1 of Brachypodius melanocephalos. Classification (NCBI taxonomy): domain Eukaryota; kingdom Metazoa; phylum Chordata; class Aves; order Passeriformes; family Pycnonotidae; genus Brachypodius; species Brachypodius melanocephalos. Next base: position 6,048,946 of record VZSR01000520.1, read on the forward strand.
AGACCTAATAATCCATTGGAATCCCATTTTACTATTTGAAGTTCTGAAAAAATATATTACTTCCACAACAAATCTAGATGCTGAATTCAGGGACTGTTGAACCATTTTTCTTAGTTGAGGTGTGATTGTGTTACTGTAAAAACCACTTTAACAAAGCAGAACTTTTTCTGCTAGCTCTTTCTTGCATTACTAGATTTGGTGCATTTTAAAGCAGGCCAAATTTTCCTTTTGGTTGTACCTGGAAACAATAGACTCATTCCTGAAGAAGCATCTTTTTTGTTAAGTAAACAATACTATGATTTTTTTCCTTTGTACTTTGAGAATCAAAAACCTTTATGCTACTTACAAAATAGATTTGGGGTATGGGAAGTGGAGGAGGAGTAACTCTCCCACAGAAAGCCCCTATATCCATAGTAACTAGGGTATTTTGAGGTAACAAGGCTACTCCCTTTTCCTTTTATCTTCCTTTGTCACCCAATTTGATTTACAACCGCTCTAAGAAAAAAAAAAAAAAATCCTAAAAACCCCCAACCAAATCACAATCCAAACAAACAGTGAAGGGGAAAAAATTCCTTCCTTTCTACACTCTATTAATAAAACGCAAGGCCAGTTACAAAAAAAAGAAAAAAAAAAAAAAAAAAAAAAAAAAAAAAAAAAAAAAAAAAAAAAAAGGAGGGTGTGTCTAGTTAGGTTTTAAAAAACAAAGGAAGTTTCTCTTAAAAAACAATAAACATATAACAGAGCACTTGACTGCTTTAGTATTGCTGCGTTCTTAAGAAATTTTTACGTTTTCTTTGCCTTTCAACCATTTGAAAAAGCACATTAATTACAAATACACCTACATGTTCCTTGAACAACCTTTCCTGCATTTTGTTCTTGTTAAGAAAATAGTGCCGGGCCCAGTCACCTGACGTCAAGGACTTGAAGGCTTTTTCTAAGTGCTCATCTTTCTTAAAACGTTCAATCACCTCTTTGAGTTCTTCTTGCCTTCCTTTAATAGGTCGAAATCTGAAATAAAAAAATAAAGCTATTCCAGTCCACCATCAGTCATTCTCAATTCTTCCTCAATTTCTCACAGCACACAGTTCTTTTGCTACCCATATAAATGTGTAACTACCTGCATAAAGACACTGACCAACTTTTACCAAACCCAAAGCCTTTCTATACAGATAAATTTACTACATGGGTTTATGTGCATTCATAAAAAATACATGTGCATTCATATAAAATACAGCTCTTAATGACAACACAAGAAGTATCTACAAATACTAACACATGGCAGATGCTACATCTGTGGAAGATGAAGGTTCCACAACTTAGCACAACTGTTAAGAATTTTTCCCCCGAACAGGAAATCTTGGGCATGTAAATATGAAAACAAACACCTGTACATTAGCAGAGAATTCTGCCTTCTTCCCGAAGCTTGAGATTTAAGAAAAGCTACCCTTCATATCTGCAGTGAGAAAAAGTAACAGAAAAAACCTGCATGACTGCTGGAAGTAGAAGCTCCATTTTTGAGTTGCAAAACCACCAAGAGAAAGCAGCACTTAGAGATTTTGCCAAATCCCTATAAACTGCCTTTGACCGAGCACATACCCACGTATGCTCTGCTGTGGGGCAGAGGTGGGGTGTCGGTATTCTTAAATGTATGCCACACCCCAGGGGACTCTTCACAAAGATAAAAAGTTCCCAGGATCATAAGAAATAATTTTCTGCAGCTCTTTTTGAAACTCAAATGTTTTGCTTACAGAACATATCACAAAAGTGCTAAACAAACTAAGAGCTTTTGAGTAAATGTGTAAGACTAAGTCCTGTTGTTGCTGGAAGTGCCTTAATATGCTGATTTTATTTCCTCTTATTTGCCAAATAAAATCTGAATTTCATTATAAAAGTCAACAAGGGGGAAAAAATTCCTGAAGTCGATGGAAGGAAACCTCAATCATTTTCAACACTGATACCTTGTTCTTTAAATTGCCATATGAACAGGCTTATTGTCACCTTAAAATGCTGAATGTTGCAAGTAACTTCTTTTAAATGACGCCATTATGATTTGCTTCTTCTGTGTAACTTATAAAAAAGAAACAAAAAAGTGTAACCTTCTGATTTTGTTTTACTTTGTAAAACACTAAGAGTCTAATCAGAAATAAGTAACAACGATGAGGATTCAATTTCCTTCCTTAGAAGGAAGAAGCTCCTGATACAATGAAGACAGATCGCCTAAAAGCAGATTCACTTTCAGCAGGTTATCAGCATTCCATGCTACTGCTTTTATAAATCTCTCAAATCTCCACCTGAAAAACTTTCTTACCACATAACAACTAAGCACCCTTTTAGACCTTTTGGAATCCAGCAAAATTTATCAGCATAAACCTGTTGGACATGGCACAACAAGGAGTTCTGAGCAGACGTCAGGTTCAGTTATTTTCTGGCTGAGATAGGACATGGAACCAGCAGGAGTCCTCCAAAAAACAGATGCTTGCTTACAACTGTAGCACACACCATGCCACCAAGTTTCAAATCAAGTTCTTTATTGAAGGATACATTTGTATCATCATCAGAAAACGGTAACTACCTAACAAGCTGATAAGACTTTATCATGCAAGAAAACTCCCCTCAGACTAGAGATGACACAATCATTATTTTTGTTCCACAGCACACCAATCTTCCTCAACTTGCCAGTCACACAAATATCTCCACTCTCCAAAAACCAGAAAGACTTTGGCCAGATTTGATAGTCATAACTCACAGAGCTTCGTCATTCATGAAGGGAATTTAAAATCATATAACCTGAACTGAACCTGACTAGTTTCAGAACAGGACTTGCACTCACTTTCAGTTTCAACCAGAAACAATTTTCCCAGCAAGGAGCCATCTGCACTTAGACCAGGAGATGTAGAGAGCTCACCAATTTGCACAAATGTGAAAGGGTAATATCTCACTTGCACCTCTATCTGCAAACATTACACAAGGGAAAAATCCACAGGATTTACAGATAAAATTTGTCTTCAGCTATGTCTGTTCTTGCATGGCTACATGAGTGACTGCTCTCTCCCTTACACTGTATTTTACATGTTGAAATACACCATGTTTTTAGCTAAGTGACCTGCAGAAGAAAAGATGGATGGAAAGGCATCACATTTGAAATTGCATTAGCATCTGAGACAGGCAATATATGTACTGATAGACATCATCATACTTATTTATCACCAAGAAGCTTGATCTAGGCTAGCTAAAGTAAGCAGTATCTCAACTGGACCACTAGTGTGGAAAACAAATGCAGGAAGAAAAGGAGGGCAGATGCTAAGCTTAACAGTGGCTCTCAAGACCTACAGAAAAAGAATCAACACCCTACATTTTCTAGCAATTTGAAGCACATCTTACAGCTCCAAGTGTTCATTTTTTAGGTCTTTCATAAGACATTATTCTCAGACTCGGTGTCCACCTAACCAGCTACCTTAGGTAGCTTGGAACCTGGCCCCAGGCCTTGAAAGTCACTGGCACACCTCCATGGATCACATTCACAGGTGTCTCTATGGATTCTTGTCTCAGGCACCACACTGCTGGTGGAATTCATGGAAGAGAATAGCAGAAACTTTTGTAACACCATTCCTAGGAAGTAAAATAGATAGTGTATGCCCAAGCCCTGCAAAGGCCAAAGAGATGGCTGGAAACAAGAACAGGATGAAGAGACTGTAGAACCCCCAAGGCGTTACAAGGTCAGATGAATGCTGGACTGCACAGCAGGCATTTCAAACAGGAACTGGGTTTTTCAAAGAACACGACTCTCTGCATCCAGGGGTTCAAAAATTAACACCAAGGACTCTCTGCAGCACCTCTATCAAAATGTTGCTCTTACACAGTGACAAGACAGAGGTCATGAGAAAAGATAAACAGGAATCCAGATAAGCAAGAAGTATCCATGAGTGCATGGAAAGATCCTGGAAACCAACATTATGTTCAACATTTCACTCCAAGGGTTCCCAAACAGATGAAACAGAATGACACTGTGCACACTGAGCCTGAGTTAGAGGGCTGTTCACAGTTCAACAGCACATGTAAATTGCACTGAGAGCATATGAGTTTGTAAGCAAATTCAGAATACTACAGTCCAGACTCTTCATGAAAGCTTTAGTCTTTCACAGGTGTATCTCCATATATACTTTGAAAGGTACCTTCTCATTTTAGACATTGAAGAAGCCAAGAAAGTCTAGAAGTCCAGTGTTCCTCAAGAATTTGGGTCACTTCTCCCAGGAATATAATTTATTTATTTATTCATTAGTTTTTTGCAGCCAAAAAGCCAATTGATTTTGAGAAGCAACCTTGCATACTACTGTTTTGGTGTTACAGGGCTTCCACATTTACACATGACACTAAAAAAAACAAACCCAAAACCTACACATCTGCTAGAAGAGTCTACACAACTGTTTCTGAGCTCCACCATGAAGAGAGCCTGAAAAGGCCCCACAGCTAAATGTATACATATGAAATGAGCCAAAGAAATGGAATTTTAAGTATCAGTAAAACAAGAGACTAGTTCAAAGAAGAGAGATAGGAAAAGCACAAGGAAACCAACAGAACAAACCAGCCAACCCAGTCTCTCAACAAAGAGGCAATGAAAATCAGAATTGTTTATCCAGACTTCTGGCTTCCTCCTCCGAACAGTACCTTTATTAAATTCCATCATGGTAACTGAACAAGACACATTGGTGTTTGAATCTGCTCACAGGCACAGACTCCTTGAGCCACCCTACAAGCAGCTTCACAGGCCAGGTCTCATGAGACATGAAGTCTGCTGCAAGACAGTCAGGTGTTAGAAGTGAGCAAAGAACAAAAACCTCAGCTATGACAGTGTCTTTAAAGAAATATCATCAGCCCTTCTTCCTGACAACCTGAAGAATGGAAACTTTTCACACTTCCCTACAATGTATTTTCTTGTAGTCAACAAGATCTGATAAAGCTGTGGCTACTGCAGTTTCAAAATCAGATAGAAGATGATTGCATCCCAGTTAAGGGCAAACTGACATGGTCTCAACAAGGAAGACGTAGGAAAATGGCTTGGGGAAGCAAAGCTCTTTCTCTCTCAAGTTTCTCTTACCTCAGGAGTAATTAAAAGACTCTTGGAACTCCAAGGTATAAAGCCAAAGGTCAGTGAGATGCTTGCCTATAAAGGAAGTTAAAGGAGAGTTTCTGGTAAGTTCAGAAGCACAGTACCTTGCTCAGTCTCAGTCACTGAGAGCAGTGAGTTTGATCAAAAAGGACCAAAACTGATCCTGCAAGAGATCCAGTATGGAACTCAGCACACCAGTGCACGATAAAGAGTTTTATTCCAAACCTGTTTCTTAACTTTTGACTAGGCAACATCAAGAAGAGTGACTTTATCAAAACTGTATCAACCCATTAGCCTTGTCTGGATGGTATTGCTATTTAAGTCACTCTGGAAAACAGCAAGTTTATGTTCACTTAGTACCAGAGATCAAGCACAAAAGGTAAAACTGTAAGCCTGTTAAGCATTCAAGACAACAGAACCAGAGCTGAAAATCATCTGTTTAAAATAAGCATACACAACTTACTTAATTAACATACATTTAGTCTCTCTCCCTGCCCAACCCTGTAGTGTATTTTTTCCCTCAAAGCTAGTTATGCAAGTTATGATCAACTTGTTCTGCTTTTATTGCCAGTGTTTTCATACAGAAAAAAAAGGCTCATGTTCTTTAAAGGCCAAATTTAAAAGCAGCATTTTTCATGAAGAAAGTAATCCACATTACTTTAAATTCCTTGAACTGACACTACATACACACCAGTGTGGTCAAAACTCCAATACAGCTGAGAACAGAAATAAAGAAATTCTAAGACACACAATTTCATTCTCCTTAACATGGTTAACAAAGAATTACTTTTAAAAAATAAATATTGGGGACACAAAACCCCCCCAAACCAACAACCTAACACTGTCCTCTAATCCTATTCTGACACTCCACATGGTATATTTAATTTAGCAGTTAACATGACCACTGGATGCAAGCTACTCCATGTTTAGAAGATGCAACAACACTTTTTATTGGAGCTAAAAGTACAAATAGGAAAAGTGTAAAAGTAAGGTGGTGGGTGTTGGGTGGAATGGCAGGGCATGGTTGTTAAGGCTGGTTTTCGGTTGTGGTTTTTTTTTTTTTTTTTAAATCCAAAACATTTTGGAACAGCAAAACAATTGGTTCCAATGTAATCACTGTGTGATTTATATACAGTGAAAGAAGACAACCAGGTGCAAGGTAAAGGACTTTACTCCATTAAGCTATCAGTAAAAATAATCTAGAAAAAAATGGAAAAATCAGATTTTGTGCTGAAGTCAACCAAAACAATTCTGTAAAGTACACAGACACAGGGGTTGGAAGAATGTAAAAACTTCATTTTGAAACAGGTTATCACTACATAAGAGTTGTGTACCTCTAATCCAGTATCTCCATAGCACCACAACACTGAAGCTGAACTGTATGGCCACATAACCTTATTTAGCAGAACCCACATCACTTTTTCAGCCTCCAGACCTCATTTAAGATGAATACTGAACCCTTTAATTATTATATTGAAATGAGCTAAACAATGCAGAGGAGATCCAGCACAGGCTCATAAATGCAATGATATGGAACTGCTTTGTGCTTTTTGTCTCTACTGCCTAGAGGTGACTCTAAGGGATGAAGAGTGATGTACCCTGTCAAGTTCAGTCACTTAAGTCAGTGACTGCTGTGGAGGCAGTGTCGAGAAAAGCACCTTCCTGTACATCGTGTCCAAGCACTTAATCTTTCCAATGGAAAACATGGAAATTCTTAAAGCTTGGTCCTTTAGTCCCTCATAATCAGACAAAACCACCCACATCACACACCTGTTTGTAACTTCACTGAAAGCAGCAACCAGAGTGCAACATATGTAACTTCCTAAACGACTAGCAAATTTAGAGAGACATTGGAAGTGCCCTCAGTATGATGCTGGTGCTTTAGGGAACCAGGAAGCAACACTGACTGGTAACAGCAGCAATGTGAGAGGGAGTCTGCCTTAAGGTTTAAACAGTAACACCTCTGTATGTGAGACAGTATAAAGAGCAGATCAGCCACTAAGGCGTGTGACTTCAAGATTCATTGCTCAGCCTAGGGAAAAGCACCCAAAAGTAAGAGATGGCAAGACAGGTAAGAATTCACTTGGCATTTTACGAGTGTCTCTTTTAATCTCAAGTGTTTCTCAATCTTCAACCCGGGAAGTGTAGCTTGCAAAATGACTCTTGTTTTTACCACAACAAACAAACAAAGGCTGCTATAACAGGATTTGTACAAGAAGCAACAAAACATTTTAGAACAGTGATACTTGACAAGAACATACTTTCTAAGACATGGCGTTTCTTTTATTAACTGCTAAGCGGCTATTCTGTTGAGATAAGAGCTATGAATTTGATGAAAGAATGACAACCGGGCCTGTAAAGAGTGTTGGAAGCTCTGAAAACAATCTGCTTTCTCTTGGGAATCCAAGAGGATGAAAAAAAAACCCAAAAACTTTTGGGTAAAGCCACTGAGGACATTTCCAGAGCTACATGTTATATATACTGTCCTTCAAATCCCTAGTGACAAGAAAACATTTCAGAGGAACACTGGACAAACACATTAGGGGATTCAGTTGTAAGCTTTTAAGAAACAGTCTTCAGCTCTTTCAGACATTCCTGACTTGACAGAGCCAACAGCCCTATTCCCAAGATAGTGGGTGTTCACAAACTGCAGGACTTTATTTTTATGCACCCAGAAAAAACCTCCAAACCAAAACACAAAACCCCAGCAAGTAAAGTAACAGTCATGTTCTTGTCACCACCCTACCGTAAGATCATTAACTCAATATAAAGAAGATGGAAAACAAGGACATTTCAATATCAATCTAGATACTTTACTATGAGGGGTTTTTTTCTTCTATCTATATACTCTGGAAAAATCAAATTTACAAACTCTTCAAACTGGAAGAATTAAGTTAAAAAAGTGCTTACAGAGAAGAAGACACTCATGCATACAAAAATACAGACCTGGCTTCCAGAGGTAAGGGGAAGTAGAACTTCAGTAAGTGATCAACTTACAATGGGCTGCAAAAATACGAACCTCTTACATGTTTCCAATACAACACAGCAGAACGGTGGCACAGACACTGTTCATTCAGCGTTCACAGGGCATCTTCAAACAAATTGGAACAAGGGAACAGGAAACCTTTGCTTGCCACCATAACTGGTTACTTTATTTCAGGCACACCTCCATACACAAACTATGTAACTAGTATGACTGCATGGAAGCAGAAGATGCCTAAACATAAACTGCAAATCTTAATTTCTACTACATCATAATATTTGGGTTCTGGCACCTGGCATTTCAGAAAGCAATATCGTTTGCCCACACCTGCTTTCCTCCCCATCTTCCCTCAAAGCCACTAAAACAACAGTAAGGAGCTCAGGAGCTCTAGAAAGACTGAAGTTTACTAGATGGAAAAAGAGGATCTAAGCATCACAGCCACAGTAACAAGCAGGTGTCATCACTGTACCAAAAAGAGAAACAAGAACTATGCTGATGCCTGGATTTTAATTATTACAACATCAGAAACTTTCTCAATAGGACAATATGACAGAGGCAGAAGGTGTGCATCTGGTAGGAGTTGTAAGCCTCACCTAAGTATTTCCCATAGTGCTCCAAAAGTATTAACTAATGTCCTTGAAGACTGCCTGTAAATGTTTTCCAAGACTGAGAAAGGAAGAAATACATGATGATGGCCTTTGTGTAGCCTTTTGGTTCAAAATAGTAATTAAAGAAGGATTTTAGTTGACAATCTATCGACATATAACACAATTTATGAAAGTAGCTTCTCCAACTATTAAACAATGACTAAATCATTTCCATAGCAAAAAGCGTAAGAACTAACAACCTGTGCATAACCTGCAGAATATCATTCATGCAACAAACCAAAAAATTCCTTTCAGCATATATTATTAGCTTGATTAACTGATGAAAATACAAAGACACTTCAAACTGAACTGTAAGAATATCTACTTGGACAATTTGCTACTGTAACCAATTGCAGGGAGGGAAGAGGAAAAACTCCAAACATCCTTCTTAGAGGTGGATGTTGCATCCTCCAGCAAAAAAGAAAGATCTCTTTGGGGTAAGTCTTTACAGTTATTAGGAGCACACTGCTGTAATTTCATGTGCAGCTGATGCTGTCAGGCTATACCAGCAACTATTTATGTAATGTGACAACACCAATTCATCTAGCAGTCATTTTTGAATCAATCAGTTTGTTGCATAGAATTTGCTTAACTGATACTGTGCATATGTGACTGTGCTGCACAGGTGAACTGTACTTTAAAAATTGCCACAGCAACAGTTTGAAGGGCTGAGAGTCTGTTTCTCATTATATGCTGCCTGGAAACTGCAGCTCTTATCATTTTACAGTAGTAAGCACACAGTTCCTGCCCTTAGAAACTTATAGTTTGTATATAGTTTCCCCATTAAGCTATCAATACAGATCTTGTATACAAACAAGCTTAAGAGAGATCTATAGAACACAGTTATCATCAGTGTTACATTTGTAACAGAAGGAGAAGCATAAACAGCTAAACCCTGAGACCACACAAAATTCACAACCAAAACATTCACACAGATGTGTAACACTGCAAAAGTAGGTGCAACTCTGGTAAGCAAGTTTCCAGCTAGCACATTCATTTATCCTGTCCACACAGACATGTCTGAGTAGCAATTTCTTCAGCAAGGGTCTGCAAGAACTTCAGATCAAGTAGCACCAGCACTGAACTGCTCAGGAGCTACACCTTTCTTGTGATGTTTAAGAGTAAGAAAGGAAAAAAAAAAGCATCCAGGCACATGGAACACACAGAAAAGTTACCAAACACTGGCTTCTGCCTTTGAAATATTTCAAATGCCTACTGGTTTCAAACTTACAATTAGTTCACTGTTTTAGCTAGAAAATGGTGCCTTATTACCAACCTGTTCTACAGCACAAATACACGAGACTAATGGAAAGACCTATGATGGAGCACTGTGAGAGGCTGCATTTGTAGTGCTGAGTTCCAAACTCATGTGCAACACTGTTTTAAAGGCAGAAGCTACTCACAAATTTGCATGCTTTCACTTTCTTAAAACACGCACAAAATTCTGTTGTTTTGCTGATTTACATCAGCTAAGATGAATTCTTTTCTAGAAAAATAAAGACAAGTTACCTAGTATTCATTTTGTGTGTCTGAAAACCTAAATAGGGATCAAGAACCAAACTAGTTGCTAGGTCATCATTTTCACAGAGTTCCTTGGCAGACATTCCAGAGGAAGGCACATAACGACTTTGACCCTCAAATCCTGAAGCACCACTACCTGCAAATAAGAGAGCACAAATTAGATAGCAATTAAGGGACGTTATAGAGCCCAGCCACATTTGGGGACAGACAGACACACAGGCTGGAAGCAAAAAATACAGAACAATTGAAGAAGTTGATGAAATACCTGGAGAAGCAGAATAAAGGACCTTAAAGGATATCTGAATAAAAGATTTTAATTTGCATTTAATCCTTCATCCCAGACCAATAGCAAAAATAAGAATCCATATTCCTTAAAACCACTGCAGAATGGCTATTGATGTAAGTGACTTGACTAAAAAATGGGGTTTAGTTCTACAAGTGTATTCACTGAATGTTGGGCAAGTACTTCAAATTATGTTACCCACTCCAAATCATACTAGTTGTCACTTAGTGCCAATCATGCATTTTATAATTACAACAGATCAAAATTAATTTACACTCAGTTATTCTCACTTGACTTTTAAACCCATCTGAAGAGATCTATATTCCTGAAGGGAGTTGAGATATCCAAAAAATACATACATAACTAATATTTCTGATGGTAGCTCCATGCTGACTGCAGATCTCTCTCATGAATTAAGGTAAGACAGAAGCCTGGCTTACAAACTAGGAAGTGAATCATAGCACTAAGCAGCAGAAACATGTACATACATCTGCTTGATCTTCTGTCAACTCCATTTTTGCCTGTCTTTGGATTCTCCTTTCCTGCATGCTGCAATTTGGTCTGCACGTGGTCATTAGATGACTTGCTTCCACTTCTCCGGCCATTCACTACCATGTTCTTGGATTCTCCCAGCCACTTCATACCCACAGACAATCTGACTCAGTTGCATTTAGTCACTTTTCAAAAGGCTTGGAGAAGTGGATGAATAAATTCAGTTCCAATTCCTACAGGAAGTAAAACATAAACATGATTAGAACTTATCAAGAAACTGTTTCCAAGATACAGAGTTTAACAAAAAAGGATAATAATACCTCAACGACAACAACAATAATAATAATAGTAGTAGTAAAAGAAAACACACCCCCACCTGTTCCCCCTCCAAAGAAAAAGTGGGGAAAGTGGGAGGAAAGATGGCAATCTGCATTTGCATTAGGAAGAAAGAAAAGCCAGTCATTAGCACTAGCACACGGAACTGTGAACAGGTGAAGTATTGTCTCACAACTTACAACGGCATCTGACCGCAAGGACAGAACTCCAAAGCTGATAAATTACTAATGACGGCCCATTTTTAAGAGCTGGACTATACCCGTGGGTGTACCTGTACAATACGTACACATGGATAAACATGCCCAGAGCTACTTGACTCCAGACCCAGAGTATTTTCAAATACAAATTCAATTAAAATTCTATCTCCTAATATGTGAACCCCATCACCTATTGGGAACTCTACAACAAGGACCATTTTACAAGCATCCTCCAAGAACTGAAGATCAGTAGAGTTTAGAAAAACAAAGGAAAAAACCCAACCAGAAAACGGACATTTTTGGAATGGGGTTAGGGGAAAGATGTTAAATCTTTATTCAAAAATCAGAGTTTGAGAAACCCTCAATGATGACCTAGAGGACCCAGGCTACTATTCTTACTGTTCCATATTACAAAACAAACCAGTCACAACACACCTGGTTCAACATCCCAATGCAAAGTGAGGTCACGAATAGTTGAAATTTTACAGTAGGTAAGTGTCTAGCAAAGCACATGCTAGTTTTTGTCTGCAGTGTCAATGTCTTTTGAATAAATAATTATAAGAAAGCTAATAATGTTTTTGTACACAGTTGTGTCTCACTCTGTATAACTTGCAGGAAAAGATCTGATTTACACAATTATTTTACAATTGCATTTACGCATTAGTAATTCATTCTCTTGATTTTAATTCACCCTCCTCCCTACTGCTTCTTCACAAAGAAATAAATTGTGCCTTTTCACTTTACTGTAATTATTAAAAAAAAAATCAATGCTGTGCTCACAGCTGGTAACAGGCCATTGTAACACTCATTTCAATCTGGTGGAAGAAAGTCACAACAAACTAACAGATGTTTGAAATACTGTCTTTTGTAGAAATTCTGCTTTTTAACAGATAAGTGTTGTAAATGGCTAGATTTCTGTAAGACACCTATGTGATCTGGCTACCTAAAGAAATATTTATGGCCAGATGATTTGCAATTAAGTTATTTACAAAGATCTACAAGATTGAGATAATTAGGGAAACACAGTAAAGACAAGTGTATTGTATATTAACAGATGCATTGGCTCAAACATCTTACTGGAACATATCACCCAGAAACTGACAGGTTTTAGAACCTTTTACAAATCATTACAGAAGGGCAGTAAAGACTATCAACAAAGTGTAACAGAATCACACTGAGCAAAAGCTGGCTCAGTTACTGCATCAATATCAAGAAAAAGAATTGAGATCCTTTCAGTCAACAAAGAATTTTTTTTGCTGCCAGTAATAGAAGGGATTTTCTTTAACCTCAAGATTAATTCTATTCATTCAGCCATAGGCAGACACAGCCCTTTTTACAAAGTACCTCCAATACACCCTTGGATAGGCTTTTTTTAATTCACAGAGCTTGCCTGATAACATACACATGTAAGTTTATGATACATACATCTAAAAAAAAAAACAAAACCAAAACCAAAAAACCCACAAAAACAACAAAACCTCAAAAATAACCAAGCCCCCTTAAACTTCCTTGTTAAGCATCCCATCTGAACTTCTGTCAGAAGACCAAGTCTGTGAAGATCTGCCACTGACTGACTCTGATGTAAACACTTAATGACAAACCAAACTTCACTTTTCTTACTGCTCAATCTATTAATTTTACACATCTATATACTCTAATTAACTCTCATTCCACCATGTTTTTGCAACATAGGTAATGAAAAGCATTAAAACAGAAACTATGTTAAAGACTTGCAGGAAATTCAGTCTTGGTGTCTTTCTTTGTACACCAGGACTGAACTCCACGCTGTGCTGTGCTACAGCTCAAGAGAGTACAGGTGAATGAAATTACCACAAAGCCTGACTGTAGATGAATCCTGTATTGTATCCAGCAGCCTGGGGGAAACGCTTACTGTGGTGCTTTCTAACAATCACCAGCTACAGTAGCCACAGTGGGCTGAAGGAAAGGTGTTCTCTGCCTCTTTCACAAGGGCTGTTTGGGCAAGGTGGGTACTGTCTGTGCTAACACACTTCTGCTTAACCACTAACAGCAATGACAAGGAAGGTACCACTGCAAAGGTAAGAAGCAATGTGGCCACAAAATGATACTCAAACTATACTTAAACATTAGGAAAAATACTTTATTCTGCTCCAAAATAGATTGATACAGACAGCAATGTAAGTCCTCCTCAAGCAACATCAGGTAATCTAGTGATGCACAGCAAAATCCTGGTGAAAAATCATTATTTGTTTAGGCTCATCAGCCTAATGAGCAAGAAAAGCTTTGTCTCCACCTACTGCTGCCTCTATTTTCTAGTATCAGCCAAATGACAAACTTGAAGATTGCAAATGTGCTTCTTCAGCCTCTATTCAATAGGACAAGAAGCAATGGGCAGAAACAGCTCCACAGAAGTTCTACCTGAACATGAGGAAGAACCACTTTACTGTGTGGGTGAACAAGCACTGAACAGATTGCCCAGAGAGGGTGTGGAGTCTCCCTCACTAGAGATATTCAGGATCTCTCTGGACACAATCCTGTGCCATGTGCTCTGGGATGGCCCTGCTTGAGCAGGGAGGTTGGGCCAGAGGACACTGAGGTCTCTTCCAACCTGACCCATTCTGCGATTCCTTCTCCCAATACCCCAAAACGGCTTTCCAGACGTGATATCAAAAGCCAGAAACAATAGCCAGGATTCCTTTCCCCATGAATATCACAGCTGCTAATGCCAACAGAAAACCTGAAAGGGAACAAGAGGTGCACCACTAACCACCACCATGTGATATTTAATGTATCTTCCAGTGTGATTTGTTCTCACTGCTTTCTACATCAGATTCATACTGACAAGTCCTTTAGGAACTGAGGGAGAAAAGGCAGAGATGACCCAACCTTCCCATTCAAGATAACACTCAAACATACTTACACCACCACATACTTTGAAACTCTTGCTACGGAGCTCTGCCATCAAAATCTAACACGACACCTGGACCACTCAGGACTTCAGGTTTACCTATAACTCTGAAGTTGACCAGCACAATTAATGCTTCTAAGGGGCCTTTTGTATTTCAATATAAATAACCACACTGCTATTTTAACCCTTTATTAATAACACCACTACTCTTTAGATTACACTGCCTTTAACAATTCTATTATGGTAGTTTGACAGGCACATTTCCTCAAATACCAAAATAGAGCTCAACTGCATTTGGTACTTTTCAATGAGGTACTGGCATTTCATTGCAACAGTACTCTTAAAAATGAAAACTCAATTTTCTTTTACTTGGTTCTAAATTTATTAAACCTATGCACTTTCTGATCATTATTTGCATGTCAGTAACATTCAAAAGCACCATTCAACAACTGAAGCACAAACACAGTACAGACAGGCAACAGACCTCATTTAAAATATAGTTTATGGGGTTTTTTAGAATTATTTTTAAGAACTCAAACACCTGCATTTTGCCTTGCCTTTTTGGTTTTTTTAATTAACAACAGCTACAAGAAAGTTTTCCTCAACAAGACAGTGACCTGAAGCCAATGTAAGACACACACACACACAAAAAACAACAACCAAAACAACAACAACAACAACA
>VZSR01000520.1:6067291-6083120 GCA_013398615.1 Brachypodius melanocephalos
TCCTCCCGGCGGAGCCCGCGACCTCCTCGCCCCGTCCGGGGAGACGCCGAGTGCCCCTGCGCTCCCGGCGGCGGAGGGACACCGCGGACTGCCGCCGCCGCGCACTCCTGCCGCCGCGGAAGGATACACCGCTCGCAGGGAACGGCAGCCCGCCCCCAGCCGCGCCGCTCGCCGCCGCCGCCTGCCGCCGCCGCCTCCCGCCTCCGCTTCACCGCGGACGGCG
Organism: Brachypodius melanocephalos; assembly: GCA_013398615.1. Taxonomy (NCBI): domain Eukaryota; kingdom Metazoa; phylum Chordata; class Aves; order Passeriformes; family Pycnonotidae; genus Brachypodius; species Brachypodius melanocephalos. The sequence goes on from VZSR01000520.1 coordinate 6,067,515, forward strand.
CGGGGGCAGCCGGAGCAGCGCGTCCGGCCGCAGAGCGGGGACGGCGGCGGCCGCGGGGCCCATGACCGGCTGGCGCGGCGGAGGGATCCTGCTGAGGGAGGGGAACGAGGCTCGGGTCGCCCCGCACGGCGGCGTGTGCGGGAACAAGTCCCGCTCCGGGATCCCTCCGCGCGGTGCTGCCCTTTAAACGCGGGGGACTCCCCGCCGCGGGGCGCGCACCGGGATGGAGCTGGGATTTTTCTCGTTGTGCCGCCTCGCGGGTCCCCTGCCGTGCCGGTCTCGGGGATCTGTGAGCCGACAGCTCGCCCTGCCCCGCCTGAGAGGGCAATGGGACCGCACACTCAGCTCTTCCGGCACCTGCTCCCCCCCGCGCCGCTGCCTGACAGAGGCATTTAAAAATGGCCCCCGCTGGCGGGGCTGGGACGGCACCTCCCTTTCTCCCTTCCCGTCCCTGGGGCAGGGCCCAAGGCAGTGGGCAGTGGCCGCGGCCTGCACGGAGCGGCGGCGGCAGGAGCGCCCCCCGGTGGCGGGGCGCGGCCGTACCCCCCGCGCCCGAACAAAGGTGGCGGCGGCAGTGTCGCGCCCTGTCGCGATAGCGGGGCGGGGAGGGACGCCTGTGATACCGCCCGAGGGCAGGAACGGGCGTTTGTGGGGAAAAAAAAGCTAGTTAGTGCAGCAGCTGTTGAGCGCCCCGCAGTACATTGGCGGGGCTTGGAAAGCTCAGAGGCCAAGGTTTTCCTTCTGGAAGTGTAGGAATTCTATGATGTGCATGATATTTCATGTTGCATATTCTGTGTTTTGTTGTACAGTAAGCTTGTGGCAGTACAGACTATTCTCAAATGGGAGCTTTATAAGTTTCCAAAGCTTTTGGATTGCTTACACTTGCTCTAAGGCAACCAGAAATGTCTGTGGAAGAGGGAAAGCTTTTCCGTGTAACACCTATGCTGTCAACAGCTACTCACCCAGAATACCAAATCCTCAGCTTTATGCATAGTAGGATGCTAAACATTTTCAATTTACCATAATTCTCCATGTGACTTTGTTTAATTTTGCTTTAATAACACCAGAGAGACCATATTTGGAAATGCCATGTGTCTCAACAAGCCAAATTGCTAGGCAAACTGATTTTACTCTAATTTGATAACAAGAAATTGCCTCTGAAGCTGAGGTTTTGCCTGCCCAGTTGCTAAACCAGGTTAACATAGACTTCTACAGGTGAATTATAAATGTCTAAAAGATTTAATTCAAACCAGAATGGACTGTCAGCAGCATTGCAAGGAGTGGCACTATGCTAATATTAGTAACAATATGTATATATTGCTTTATAGTACACCGAGTTGCTCTGTAGGTTTATGGGAATGGCCACAGTCCTCTTGGAAGGTTGGATACTGCTATATTGGAAGATGCCGGCTTCGGTCTTTATGGCAACAAGAGCTTTCCATAGCTCTGGCAATGGCTGGTGAATCCTTGGTGTGGTTGAAAGCAGCACACAGAAAAACCCCTATTTGCATCCTTTCCCTAGACACCAGCAGGTGATCTGGTGACAAAGCCCTGGCTACATCTGAAAGGACAATTTTTACTTTTTGTTCCCGAATTCATTTATCTGAGACTTATTTCTTCTGTTGTTCTGGTAACAATTGCAAAAGTTTAATGAAAAAAAAATCACTATTTCCACTTCAATTACAGCTGGGTTTGTTATTTCTTCCGCATTGTAGCGGTTTTGCATTGTAGGCCTTTGATTCAATAGAACAAAATACTTCTTCAAAAATAAGAAAGCTGGGTGATGCAACCATGGTCCAGTCGTGATAGGATGCTTCAAGAATAAGTTTACTATGTTAAATGTGGCTTTTAGTTTGTTTGGTTTGGGTTTTTTGTTTGTTTGTTTTGCTTTGTTCTGTTTTTTTTTGGAAACCAGCAGATACATGGCAACTATTTCCCACTAAATGTAATTTGGGTAATTTATTATATTTTGTGTAGTATGTTCAGACTTCAATTTAGAAATGCTTTAGGTTAATTTTAACATTGCTTTTACTTTCTAAGGTAATGTTACCACATCAGCCTAGACCCTCACCAGAACATGAAAACTCTCAGGTAGTAAACCTCTGTTGTTTTCTACTTAGTTATCAAGGGATGGGAATGATGAAATCATTTGTTAAAGGTGTAAAAATTTCAGTCAGTCATATGTTACTTGTGTTGATATCTGTGTTGATTTTGTGACTTCTGTAGATTTTTTTCTTTTTTCTGGTACCATTAGAACAAAAGATCTTCAGCATACACCAAGACCTAGACAAGTTTCAGTGTGCGCTAGCAAGAATCAGTAGTTTTAAATTACCAAAGTAGTCTTCCTAATTAGTTAACACTAATTAAAAAAAAATTGATTTAGGCAGATTTTATGGATGTTCCCACTATAGGATTTTTTTACATTTTCAGCATCCCATATATACTATGACAGCACAGCTCTAATACTGTAAACATTTTTGGTCATCCAGATTTTACTGAAAATTTGTGGTTACTAAAATATTCATGTGATGAGTGGTTTTGTACAAGCTGTATCTTTCAAGAAGCAAATGGTGAACTTTAGATTTGAGTTGTGTCTAGAAGCTGCTGCACTGTGATCTCTGAGGCTTTGTGTGGGCCCAGACCTCTGCCCACGGCTGCAGGGTCAGAATCCAGCCCTGAGCCTCCCTCTTCCAGACCATCCCTGCAACAAAACCTTGCCATTGAAATGAAGCCAAATCCAGCTTAAGCTGAAAAAGATACAGCTCTAGCTGAGCAAATGGTGTTCTGTGCCTGTGTACCCCCTCTGAGTTTATTTGGAAATCTGATTTACAGGCCATGGCAGTGGGTAATTTGGAGAACTGCAAACATGCAACTACGATTGAAAGGTCCATCATCTGCTTGACAGTTCTACTCTGCCATGCAGGCGTCGGGGTTTTATTTCTGACTTATATTCTGCAGTGCTTGTACAGAGACCCAGCGTCAGCAGCTGTGACACAGACATCTGGGAGTGTTCCTGTGCCAGTGTCAAAGCAGACTTGTCATGTATGTTCTGGCTCTTCAGCACTCCTGCCAGGCTCTAAGGCATCCGCATGCCATAAAAGTTTTAAAGCACACCATGATGTGTGCTATGTCTTATGTACAACTTGTGCTGGAGGAATTCTAAACAGGAAGTACTGTGCCCAAATCCTTACCATCAGTTCTGACACTCTTAGGAGCCCAGCAGTATCACCAAGTGGAGGTAAACTACGAGGAAGCCGCGAGTGTTACAAGGAAGGAGCCAAAGGAAATCTTCAGGTGTAAGGAGCCTGATGTTTCATTTATGGTGATGTTTTATATTCTGTGCAGGGCAAGGAGATGCTCTGTAGCTGTCACTTTCACTACTGGGAAGAAATGTGCAAAGAGGTAACAGGTTTCACATTGCAAACAGCAACACTTTTCCGTTGGCATGGTCACACTGAGAATTTGTTTCCTTTGTGTGCTGGGTGAGTAAATACCTTCCTGTGGTACCTGTGAGGGGATCAGTCCCTTCCCTCTGGGTATTAAGGATATTAATTCCCTCAGGAATATTAAGCATCAGCCACTGTGTCTCACCTGAGGTGCTGGCAGGTGGACCCAGGCCATCAAGGTGTGACCACCTCTGGCTGACGTCACAAGTTGGTTTTGACTGATAGTCACAAACCCAAAGCTGGATATCACAAATGACTATACTTAGGAAGAAAATAAAAGATGTTTCCCGCCAAAGTCTTATTAATTTATCAAAAATGTATGTATTCTTAGTAGCAGATGGTCAATAATAGATGATAGATTGCCTCCTCTGTGTAAATTAATGGCTGTAATTCACTTGAGGGGATCTGCTGATGTCATAAGCTGCCAGAGTGCAGCTTGAGTGATTTATTAACAGCTGCAGAAATCCTAGACTGAATTACATCCTTGTATTCACTTAGGGTCTGCAGATTTTTATTTATAAAATGTGTAGGTTTGAATTTCTTGATGATAATAGGGATTTCTTCTATGACTTTCATACAGGGGCACAGTGAAGAAATGCTCAGATGCCTGCCCATGATTAAAGGCAGATTTTCTCCACTGCTGCATATCAAATTCCTCCCTTTTCTTTATTTTTGAAATCAGCTAATCAATATCTGTAGAGGTTTATGCAAGTCCTGTTTTGGGTTTTGTTTCCCCCCACCATCAAATGTAAGCGGTGTCATTATCTGCAGGTACAGGAACCTCTGTCAGTCAATGTTGTAGTCACAGCCTCTGCACACATTGGGCTGTGTCTGGCACAAAAAGCTGTGAGAGGGTTGAGAGCTAAACAGAGTTTAGCTGTAAGTGCTATCTCTAATAATAACTGGATTTTGCTGTTTAAAAAGAAGGCAACAGACACAGGAGGCTAGAAAAGGTGCCTGGAAACCAAAAGTCTTTGTGTATAGGGAGGAGGCTCTCCCTGTTCAGGGAGAAAACCTTTCTTTCTTCCATAAAATTCTTGAATGGTGAAAATAAAAAAAATTCTGAATATGGATCCTAGATTTATCAACCCTTCTAACCTATGAACATATGCAAGCAAATGAAACAATATTAATTTCAATTCCTTTCCCCTCTGCCCCCCCAAAAAAATTTGAGCTGATTAGGATGATATTAAATCCTGTTTCTCAAACAAGGGATGCATTTCCAAAATGTAATTCGAGTTGTAGAGGAAGAGGAAAAGGGAGATGAGAATAAATTATGAAGAATTGTAAGGCAGGAAGAAACAGTCAGAATTCATTTGCAAATAACTATGCACATGACATTTTCTAAAGATGCAGAATTTCTTGAGAGAACTCACAGCAAATGTTTGGATGCCAGTTAGAACCCAGTGAAAAACCCTTCCGGTTTTCTCTCTTTTCTCTCTTCTCTGAGATTAGTTTTGTTTGTTGACAGTTACATTTCACCAGTCCTTGGAATAGTGCTGCAGTTATTGTCCTCAGCAAGGAATGCTGATTTGCTATTGAGCAAATACTGCTTTGCTCCTTCACCAGTGTCTGTCTGACCTGTCTCTGTGTAGGAGGTACGAATAGAAGGAAGGTGGTATTTGTACAGAAAACAAATGTTACAACTTGAAGAAAAACAGGTTCCAGGTATTGTTCACAGCCTTGAGGCAAAGCCCTTTCAATTCATTATGAGTTTACTAATTTCAGTGAGCCTGTTGTTGCTCTTACAGTGTCATGGACAAAGCCCAATCACATCAGGGACCCACAATGTTAGATATTATACAAATACACAGAAAGGTATCAAAAAGGTATTTTATTTAAAGTGGGGTTTTTTTCTTTGTTTTTTTCTTTTTTTTTTTTTCTCCTGGAATGAAATGCTCGCTTCTGGATGCTTTAAAAATTGCTTATGGTTTTGTAGTAGCACATCTCTGGAATCTTGACTCTCCTGACTCACCTTTAACTTCATAGGAACGGTACAAACAGCAGGTGACCAGCTGGACCACTGCCAGCCCATGATTTGCAGCTTCCAGGGCAGTTGTGAGAGCATCCTCCATTTCCTCTTGAATTGTACTTGAATTCATCCCTTTCCTTTTCAAGCTCAGCTTAGGTTGGTTTGGGTTGCTTTACCTTGTCTCTATGTGGCTTTGCTTTGCTTGCTTACTTTGGGTGCAGTTTCTATGAAGGCTGCTATGCAAAAACATTGAGAGCTTGGCAAGTATCTCCCTTAAGCTGTATTGATCTCTGTCATTTTCATGCTTTGGAGGGAGGAATTGTTACTGTGTTCTCGAAGTTCCACTGTTACTCAGAAATTCATTATATTGGGGTGAGTTTTTAATTTTCTTTTGTCATACCAACAAGGAAGGCTGCTGATTCTGTTTTGTTTTGGTTTTTTTAAATAACCAACCTTTTCCTCCCTGCACAGACAGGCAAATCAGTGCAAAACTACAGAGTCCCAAGGAGTTATGATACAGAGTGTTTCTCCCCATTCCTGATTATTTTGCAAGTTCTCAGATAATTTGTTCCACAAACAACAGCAAGATGCCTGGTGCTCTCATTCCCCCAAGTCCTCTAAAAGAGAGACAAAGCAGAGGTAGCTGGTACAGCTGACCTGATCCTGAGTGGCCACCAGAGGAAACATGGACTGCTTCCTATCTCTCATGGTAAACAGTAGTGTTCTGCTATGCAGACTCTTTGGGCTCCCTGGATTGTACCTGTTAGAAGGGAGGAAGGCATTTCATTCAGCCTTTACATATTTGCTGAATCCAAAGAGATGGCATTTGCAGTTCTGTTGCTGAATGGTCTCCAGCCATGTGAACAGCAGTGGGAACCTGTGTGTCAAGTGATAGAGTGAAACCACAGATTTCACCTTGCAAGCTTTGTCCTTGTAAAAAGTTTGAGTGAGTGCTTTGCTTTTCTTGGAGGGAGTTATTGTGGGGTTGAGGGTTTTGGTTTTTTTTTTTTTTGTTTTTGGTTTTTTTTTTTTTTTTTTAATCTTTAAACATACAGGATCATGGAATATTTCTGATGGATATTGATCTGATTCCACCTGAGTATGCTGATCAAAGTGTTATTTGTCCATCTGTAATTATTTACGTTACTTATACTAGTACACACCTGGAAAAAGTAGTGTCTGTTTCTAAAATGATCCAAAGAGCAGAAAAAGGGCAAAAAAGATCCAGAAATGTGCTTGTTTCATGTTCTTGTTGCAGATTTTCATGCACTGACACTATTCTGCCATTATCTAATTATGGAATCTAACAGTAATTTCTTCTCATCACTGCTTTTGGATTTGTTGGAGAGATATGTGGGTATTCATCTTTCTCCCTCTCCTGCCAGAGGAGCCTGCCAGGCCTTTGGCTTTTTCTGATGGAGGATAGTTCTCAGGTGGCTTTCTGGTTGGGTTTTCTTTTGTTTTGATTTTTTTTAAATTTTTTTTTTTTATTTTTGGGATGCTCAGTCCTTTTATGGTCAATCAGCACTAAAGAATTACTTCACAGTTGAGCACTGGATGCACATGCAAATCATGTATTCCTTCTGAGATAAACCATACAGGCACTTTGCCAAGAGTAAATCCCATGAGAAGGGCAGTAAATCAAGCATGATATTCTCTTTTCCCTGTGGATACCTCAAGCCCCAGCTATTGTTTCCAGAGATGCTGCCTTACCCAGCAATGGTGCAATAACATGGATAATTTGTGTGCCTGTAATTTTGACTTCATATCCCAGGGCTGGCACAAGAATTTTTCCTCTCCTTGTGAAAAAGAAAAAAAGGAAAAGGGGGATGAAAAGGAAAAAAAATAGTGAATTTCTGTCAAGTGGCAAAAAATAAGTTGAGTGCATCTCTGCAGCATTTCCATCAAGCAAAATGGAGTTTGCTTGTTCACTATTTGCTCAGAAAGGGGAATAATGTCTTCTACCATGTCATTACACATTTTGGAAGAATGCAAGAGGTTAATTTAGGGGAGGGAAGGATGAAGAGCTTAAAAAATTTCTGTCCATTTTTGCTTCATTTATGTGTTTTGGGGAAAAATAAGAAATCTGAGCTGGAGTAAGTTTTGACCAGATGATCCATCAGCACCTGCAGCAGTGGAAAAATATTTCAGGATTTAATATATGCAACTATTGAGCATCTTTTTCTCTTGCATGTCTGTTACATTGGAGGCTTGCATCTTACGGAGGTAGTTTTGAGAACAGTTTGGAAGGAAGCCAGCAAAAATCTCTTTCAAAGCCAGCCCAATTTGTTAGACATTTGGATACAGTACCAGCTATCAGTTATATGGGAAAAAACCACTTTGGTTTTATTTGATGTTGAAAGACATACAGGAGTCTTGGTGTTCCTCTGGTGATTCAACTCTAGAGTGCAACTTATCTGCTTTGCTGTATCGCCCTTGCAATTCTGCAGATGGGAGTGTCACACCATTTTACATGATGTTGGCCATAAAACTACTTGATCAGCCTCAGGAGAGGTTCATGAAGATCTAAGGCAATTTCACTCTGTAGAGATGGAATTTTCAGTGACTTTCTTTTGGTTTTTCAGAATCATTATCCATTTAAGGTACCAAGCTTAGGCTGATTGAGAGAGATTGTTGCTCTGCTCTTTTGACAATCAGAGATCACTGTAAAATGTCACAAAGTGGGCACTCTGTCTGCTTTTCAAAATTTTGGTCATAGTGCCCAGTTGCCTACTTTATTCATGTAATGATGAGTTCTGCTAGTCTCTGATAAATAATTTGTTTACTCAGAGTGAAAGAAAAATAGATCATTTGTCTGTGCTTACTTCTGAGGCTTTCCCTCGGTGTGCTTGTGATAAGTATATGTATCTCAGTGCAATGGAATTACAGCTTTGATAAGATGTCTTCCCTGAATATGACACAAAGTCTTGCTGGACTCCAAAGAGGAATGCAGTAAATCTGCCTCAGTTATTATCACTTCAGAAACTGTTATAATTGACCTGCTTCCTTGTGGCTGTGAAGCACATTGAAATATGTTACTGTAAAAAGCCTTTTCGTTCTCCTCTCAGCTCTGTCTGGGACTGAAGCATGGAAAAAAATTTGGTTACTGCCATGGATGTACATGGAGGAGGCTTGATGCCTCTATTCTAAGGTATGGAAAGACTGTGTTATTCCTGGAGGCAGAATGGAAGGCAAGAGATGGAAATGTTATCTGTACTCATTTTTTCATACAGGCAAGTGAGAAATTACCAACGCATCTGCACTGGGCTTTGCCTTGGCAGCAAGGGGGGTTTTTTGGCTTGACATGGTTTGGGTTTTTTGTTTGTTTGTTTGTTTTTGTGTGTTTTTGTTTGGGTTTTTGTTTTGGTTTTTTTTTCTCCTTTACAGACTCCATCCTGATGACTTTGGCATTTGTGTGAAACCACAAAGTGGTACATGCAAGAGGCAGGATTGCAAGCTCTGAAGTTGGTGAGTGGGCTGCTACTTTGAAATGACATAAGGATAGAATCAGAAAAGAGGGGATGTAATGTGTTCTAGACATGCCTGCCTGTTCTTCTGACTTGGTTTTTCTGCAGACAGCACCTTCTTCTTGGTCAGTCTCAGAAGCTGTCTGTCTGCTTTTCTTCTTAGTTGTAACACTTCACTAGCAGTTTACAGAGGGCACATATTGAAAACACAAAATCCTTCCTGGAAATGGTGCCATTAGAGGATAGGGAAAGGCTGGGATGACAGATTCCTCAATGCAATTCTTGTTTTGCATATGAAACATTTCACTAATCTCATGTCTTCATCTGTTATTTCATTGTCTTTCTAATCTTTTTTTTATACCCTATCAGTAAGCTAATGAAGTCTACCCCAAAGGTTTACTATGTGACTTAGGAGTATTTAAAAAGTGCATTGCAGTGAAGTAAGATTGTCCTGAAATTCAGCCTTTCACATTTTCCTCCTTTCCCTTTATTTAGAGGAAGAAAGAACTTGTATCCAGTTTTCTAGATGAACTAGAAAAAAAGTTATTTTTGATTTTTTGTAACTTTCTGACATGTTTTCTCAGCCTTCTGACAGAAGTAACCATGGTCATGGCAGTGCAGTGATAGGTCTTGCAAGATGAAGGCTGATTGGAGATTTTGGCTTTCTTGAAATTCCTGTGGGTTTTGAAGATCTGGATCAGCATTCTAGGAGGGTGTAGTTTCACCAGCAGGAGCAAGGAGGGCCCAGTGTGCAGATACTGCTTTAGTGAAGTGTTGACAAAGAAGCAGCCTGTGCTCCAAGACTGAGGGCAGGTCTGGCTCACATGATTCAGGGTGCTGAGTCTGTAGCTGAAGGCCAGACACTTAAATGCCAAATCCATTCATTTCTTTGAAGAACTCCAAGATGCCTCTGAGGGGAGGTGGAGACAAACAGGGAGACTTGGTCAGTGACACACCAGGATAAACAAGGAGTTTCCCTGTTCAGAGTTAGTGAGAACATGGATGGAGTGATCAGAGTAGGTGCTTGCACACATCTACATAAAGCAAATCAGTTTTGCTTCTCCTGCATTGCTGTCCTTTCTCATTCCCATTACCTGAATGTGAAAGGTCATCGGATGATAGGAGAAATTTTTCTTGATTCTTCTGACTATTGATGGGAACCCCCTTTTTCTTTTAAGGAGCTCTGATTTTTCTAGTCAGTGGTTTTGTTCACACAAAGAGGAACACGATGTGCCTTCATGTCAGAAAGCTGCTTCCAACATGAGAGGTCCTATCTGCCTGACCTGCCATGGGTAGAGAGAGGCTGCTCTTGCTCTCTCAGGGATTCAGAGCCCAGTTTATCAATATAGCCTTCTTCACATCCCAACTACTCTGGAAAAATAGCTACTTGCTGGGAGCTAATAAATGATTAGTCCCAAGAAAAGGCTGCTAGGTTCAAATCTGTAGGCGGGATGGCAGGGGGATGGCAGGGAACCTGGCAGTCTAGGTGGCTGCAGGATTCAGTGATTTTTTTAGGGAAAGCTGAAGTCAGTGGGAAGGCCCTGGTTTCACTGAGGAACCTTGAAGGTAAGAGCAATGTCTTATTAAATGTCTAAGTAGTCTGATAGACTCTTGTCTTATGAACAGAATTCCAGGCTTGAGATCAGGCATTAAGGACTGCCTTGTGTTCCTGTGCATAAAGGGCACTGTGTGTAAGGCCCAGCTGCCAAAGATGTCGCTGCATGTGCAGTGTTGTGCTGAATGCAGAGATTACTGCACCTTCACAGCAAACCCTGAAGGTTTTCCTCAGCTGCCTCAAGAAATACAGCGACTTTATTCTTTGCTTTGAAACAGCTTCTGTGCTGAAACTGAGAAGTACAGAAGAATAATCTTCCTTTTCCAGTCCAGCTTTGCTTTCCTCTCCTCAGGAAAGCCTTAGACCTGGTATGTAAGAGCCATGTCTTTAAAGGACTCCGCGACTGAAATCAGAACTTGTTCTTTATTATAGCTGCCTCACAGGTCTTGGTCTTCTTTTCATTATGGTTAAATAATATAAATTCCCTTTAACTTTCTCATTGTAACACCTAACATCTGATATAGGTATGCTCTTGGTTTCTGCTATCCTTTTTTGTCCAGAAACTGTAGATACACAGATCAGATCAATGCTTCCAATTATGTGTTTTATTGGGTTTTGTTTTGGTTGTTTTTAATATTAAAATAAACTCCAGGATTCTAGCTTACAAGATCCTACCCTGCCTCAGCCTTTGTGAAGCTACGGTCTGTGTATGATCCCCAGTCTGCCAGTCCTATTACACCCCAAAATAACCATTAACCTGTTCTCTAGGCTTTTATCCTCTTTCATTCAGTATCCATCCATTAAGTGTAGCAGTGTTGGACAGTGTAGAGTGTGTAGGACAGGGTTGGCCACTCTCAGCACCCTTGCCCCAAAGAGGCCACTTCCCTGCAAAGCCCCCTGCCCCAGGCATTGTGTCAGAGCTGTTCTGACCATCTGGCCATGCTCAGGTTGGGCAGTGGACACCCCTTGTGAGGCTGCTGCATCTTTGAACCCAAGCTCTGTGTGTGGATTTGAGGCCATACTTTCTGTATGTATACCTTCACACAGAAATGCAGACACTTCTTTTGCATTCTTCTTCCAATTGCTTTGTGTGGGGGATGGAATTTTAGATTACAAATTTGACAAACAAGGAGCAGTGGTCTGGTTAGAGTCTCTGTTAAGCTTTCAAAAGCCAAATGGCCCCTCCTAAGTGAGAAGTCATCAGTGGAGAACCCAGCTATTTGTTACTTAAGCTAGACATAAAAAATGAAAAAAAATTCCAAACCTCTCTTAGCTGTTCATTTTTTTCTCATATGCTTTTTTACTCAAGGCAGAAAAACATGTTTGGTTAAAATACTAGTAAGTAGAATTTCCAGGAATGGCTCTACTTTTGGTGCATTTTTTCATCATCATTTTGGAGCTAATGCCTAAGTGCTATACTGCTGAGTTGTTCTGCTAGAGCATGTCCTAGCCCATATTCCTCTCTGTTCCATAAAGGAATGGAAACTGCACAGGTCATAAGCCAGTAATCTATTGATTCATTATATCAGACAGACACTATAGAGCAGGCATTTTGCAAAATCCTGCTGCTTTAGTCTAGCCATTCATCTGTCTGTTTCTTGTGGAAAGTTTTCTTGTATCTCATGGCTCAGGTAATCTGGTTTTTATGTGAATTTCCAGTGTCTTTTGAAGTTAAAGGTTTTCTGAAGTGTAATTTTGCTGAGGAAATCTGTTAATGCACTGTGTCTGTAACGTCTTGTGGTGAGACAGTAGGTATAGACAGGACAGATGGGCAAGGTAATTTTTGTGGGGGTGAGGACAGCACAGAGTCAAGCTTGCTTTCAAACAAGGGATTACTGGATCTTTGCTCTTCTGATGCTTGCAGTCTTATTTATGAGTCTGCTCTTAGTTCTCCTATTTTAGGAGAGAGTTGTGAAAAAGGTGATTCATCCCTCATGATGCCTGACACCCTCTGACTCTCTGGAGCGTGGATAGTTTGTGTACCCTGTACAAACTTGGGTGGCTGCATTAGTTTTGTGGCTTCCTGTGGTCAACATTTGATCCTTTTGGGTCATCTCTCTCTGATTCCCTTGACTGTGGAAATACTGACATTAGACATTGTGGCAGGGACACACATATTCTCTAATGGCCTTGGCAAAAGACACTAGTAAGCTTGGCTTACCTGTTTTGACTCTGTCATCCTCCTCATCTCAAAGTAAATTGAGAATTGTCAGTTTTTCTGTCAGCCTCTCCTCAGTGCTAGAGCCATTTCAAGGTAACAGTGAGACCATACAGGCCAATGCAAGGTGTTGAATTTCTTGTTTGGGTTTGTTTAGTCAGCTATGCATTATCCTGCTGCCAGGACACAGGGCTAGACATAGATGAGGTCACCACAGCTGTCAGGAATTTAGGTTAAGAATTTGGAGAAACAGCAGTCCATGCTTGTGCCACCTGAAGGATTTCACACAAACTCTGTGCTCTTCACACTGTGCCTCAGGATTAGTCATGAACTTCAAGAGTAAATGAGCAGAGTATTTTGTTCAGGAAACAACTATTTGTGCTGTGCAACTTTTGCTGGCTTCTGGATTGCTAGATGAAATGTGATGCATGATGTCCTAAATGGATTGATTCCTGATTCCCTGGAGAAGAGGAACTGATACTGCAGGTTACAAGACTGTCTGAGGTATCTGGGCTAATAAACTCTTCAGTCACAAGATAGGTGCCGGACAAGGATCTAGGGCTTTCCTTGAAAATGAATTTCTGATGAAATGTTTCCCCCTCGTCAGGCTGGTACCCTAATTTATTGACTTTCATTTCATATTTTGTGTTTATACTTCTTTTCCTGAGTCCTTAAAAATGCAGATGCCTGTGTGTATGCATTTGTCCAAAGTTTCCTAATGCTCTGAACAGTGGGGACTTGGACATACTGCCTTCTGTGGAAAGCTGGTTCTTGTCATAAGTTGAAAAATTGTATTCTGTAACTGCTTAACATTCTCCAGTATTTAATAGGAAGATCCTGTTACCCTCCACAGGCTATGAACTTAGAAAACTGAGAACTAAATAGAGGCCAGGGATTGTCCCAGTACTGACCTTCTGACTACCCATTTCTTGCTCACTGCCCCAAATTACTTCTTTTCTATAGCAGAACAATGTGATGATCTTACTTGCTCTCTATGTTCCTGTAAGGGCAAAAAAATTACCAGGATATTTTAAATTAGCTCTTAATAAAGCCTTTCTGATTTATTGAAGACTCTTCTGGAAAGTTAAGCAGTGATTTAGAAATTTAATTATGTTTTTGCTTCAGAGGTTATGAAAAAAAAAAATTCGTGGTGAGGGAGGGGAAGGAAGCTGAACTTTTTAAATCAGTCTCTTGCACTGAAGAAGGTCAGGTAGAGCTACGTTCATGAATAAAAGTTGTTTTTACGGAGCAAGGTTTCTAAGCAAAGGAAAAGACAAACCATAACTGAGAGCTAGCATTCAAGGAAGCTCTTGAGGCCAACATCAGCAAAACTTTTGGTTTATTACCACACCCCAGGCACAGTTATATTGGTGTAAAATAATGGAGCCAAAAGAATATTACCATTTATCTTTGTTATGAATGCAAAGTATTAGTGCACGATTGCCCATTCTGGGCAGCAGTGAGGATGATGATGCACAGGCAGGACATTACCACCGTCTCTATCTAAACCCATGAAAATCCCTCACCACACAGTATTCACATGGAGGAGTTGCTGATGCTGCTTTCAGAAGGAAGAATGAGTGTCAGGACCTTGATTTGTTAACTTTAAGACCAGATCTTTGCCCTTTTCACCCCTTCTATACCATTCAGCTAGTGCGCCTTTTAAAAACTTTATTTGAGCCTTATGTATTTACCTACAGTCACACATCAAAATCAATACCTTCTCTTTAGAATTCATTTGATGCATTACAGTACTAGAGAGAATTTCCAGTGGGAACATTGGGAAATTGGAGATTAGTTACCAAGTAAATATCTGAGGTCTGCTGCCAGAAGGGTGTTCTGGTTTCGTAAGCGAAATTTTATAGGTTTTTGCCTTTGTGTGTGTCAAAATCATAACTGAATGATTCTTGCTTGTGATTCTAAAGAATTTTGACTGAGATCCTTTTCTCTTTTTTCTCTCAGTGGCAGCTTCTGGAGTCTTTCCACTCTGGTTGTGGAAAAACCTGGTCTAATGAGGCTTCACAAGACCAAATGCTTCCCCCATCTTGGTCTCCTGGGTCATCAGAGCTCTTCTTTGCTTTGTTCCTCCCGATGTTTAATCCAACTTGCTGTGCAAAGAAGGCTGCTTTAATTGTGTTTGCTCCCTACACAAATTTTTATGGTAAACAAAGGTTTTGCCGTACTTTTCATTATGCTAGAAATCTCAACAAAACATTTCCTCAACTACTGACTTTTTCTCCCCCAACAATTTGGGTCCAGCTGTTCATTTAACAAATAACGGTGTTGCTCTTTTTTTTTAGCACCCTCTAATAAGCCAAGAGTAAATTACTGACTGACCTACTTACTGGGATTGTTTAAATAATCCTCAATATGAGAGTATAATTTGATGCCTTAAAATACAGGGCATACAAGTTACAATTTAAAAGAAGAAATATTGGGTGTTAACACAAGTGGGTAACATAATAGCCTGAGGAATATTATGTTTCATATCTAAGGTTCCCCTCCCTTTTTTTAATTCCCTTCAGCAACAGCATTTTGTTCTCCCCTCTTGAACATTAACTAATTCCTGAATTTCTGAATGGATATTTCACCCATCTCTGAATGGTCTGGAGCTAAACTAAGATACGTGTTTTCTGTCTTTAATAGGTAGTATGTTTTAAAGGGAGAACAAAACGTGTGCTTGTGTTACACCATTTCTTGCTTTGTACATTTCTTGTGCATCTCTGAGCATTTATCAGTGAAGGCCCATTTAAAGAAGAAAAGTATTTCAGGAGTAGGGGGAATCACTAAGATACTAAATTTTCTTTCTTAAAAAGGTGATGGAAATGTTTCAAAGTCAACAGTCAGGCAGTTATCTTCCTGATTTATCACAATATTGTACATAGTTCTACTTAAAAAGCATTTTGTTTTACAGATTCATGCTTTAGCACTGAATCTCAATTTCTTTAGATCCACAATGTCATAAGTCTATAACCATATTTGTCTGAGACCATTTCACAGAATGGGTC
>VZSR01000520.1:6083220-6111342 GCA_013398615.1 Brachypodius melanocephalos
AGCTTGTTGTCCACCAGGACCCCTAGGTTCCTTCTCCACAGAGCTGCTTTCCAGCAGGTTCCCCTCAGTCTGTCCTGGTGCATTTCTTTCAGTAATAAGTAAGATATAAGAAAAGGTACTATCCCCTCAAAATTCTCTGCTGAATTTTCTTCTTAATTGCTACCTTCTTCCTATTATGTTGATTCCAGTCCCCATATTATAAAATTTTAACACACTACTGCTTGCCCACAGAAATAATTATCAACTAACTTCAATTTTCGTATATGACAGAGTTCCAGTTCAAATCTTGACAAGGATGGATCTACTTTTGATTATTGCTGCACAGGTGTGGCAAACTCCCAGTGGTCTCTAAGAGATCTTCAAGGCAGTTGTATTCATCATGGTTCACCCTGTTTTGTAATAGAGTTTGGCCTGAAGTTCCTGAGCATGGCTGCATTTCAGAGTTACTGAATGCACGTCCTGGTCATCGCTTTGAATAAGTTATTTCATTGCAAACTCATGAGTAACAGGATTTCTAATTTCCACTTTGTTGCTTAAGCAACCTCTTAGGATTTGGGCCTTCATGTAGATGTCACTGAAGATTTCCAACAAATGTGTGGTTACCGGCAAACTAAATGTTTCAACTTCAGCTGTGTAGAAACCTCTGCTCATACATACAGCCTTGGGTTAAACAAGGACCATTTATTACACAATTAGGAATCCTCTCAATATGGGTTTATTTGATTTCTGTTCTAACAAGGACAAGTGCCAGGCATTAAAAAAATAAAGTCTGATCAAACATACTTTCTTCTGCAAGGGGAAGGGCTTTATTGAACAAGGAAGATCTCCACAGGAAGCTAAGAAGAAACAGAGAAAGTTGGAGTGGTTAGAAAAATGTGTCAAACCTACCTTAGCAACTTTCAATAAAAAACTGGGAACATCTGGATTAAAAGGAAATGTTTGGTCACTTCAGGGTGTGTGGAACAAGACTGAAAATTACCTGATGATAGTATTCAGCTATTTGTTCTAACCAGTCATTGCATTTTCATTCAAACAAGAAAATGAGGGGGGAAAAAAAAGGACTCAGGAAAGAAGAACTTTGCTATGCTACAGCGGTTTGATAACTGTCTGGTGGTAGTTGAAATATGTGAAGAGAGAAGTTGTGGAGCCAGGTTTGTTTACCAGATGTCTTACAGAGGAACTAGAATACAGATTCTCCTGCCTAATTTTCAGACCTATGTACTGCTGTCATGTTGTCTAGGAGACTGATGAATTACCTCATAATGAAAATGATGAAAGCATTGTTTTGACATGTGTAAGACTGGACTGATAAAGCAGTAGACCATATTACAGAAACAATTGCATATTGACCCTATAGGGGTAAAGACTCGGTAGATGCAATCTTTATTTCAATAGTGGAGACTAGGATAGAAGAAGAAAGGAGAAATTAATAAAATGCATGTGATGCCACTCAGCTGCATTTCTCCATCTGCTCAGCATCACAAGTGTTTAGTCAGCATTATTGGCAGAAGCTTATTCTAACACTTAATTCTTGTTCACTGACAGGCACTACAACACTTGCTAAATAAAAGTACCAAAACTCTGCAAAAATTGGAGGGAAGAATGAAGTTCAATAGATTCTTTGCTTTAACAAACACTTCTTGCCTGCTCTTTCCAATCAATTTATTCTGCTATATGATCACAGAGGGATCATTGTTAGTTGTCCTTATAGTAAACATTCCAAAGTATGTTAACTTTTTTACATTCTCTCTCTCTGTGTTTGCCTTCAGGAAAACTCCATGGAGATACTCAAACTAACTGCAGAATAGCAGGTGTAAATTAGCCTGTATGAATCTTTCTGCTGCATATGCTTTAGGGTTTTCAGGATCTGGGCTACTTCTTTTAATACTTTGTGGTATGATGACATTGGAAGCCCATCACTTTTCAATCTCTCTCAATATTGCTGTAAGTGAGGTTTTCCCTGCAGCATGACCAGTTTGATCTGTTTGTGCTCACCTATTTGGTGTTCCATGGGGAATATCTGGTATTTGTTTTAGCATGAGGTGCTGGAAAGAGACTGCAGAATTCATCATTGCATCAGCCTTTCTTAAGCAGCAGGGTGTCTCTAAATTTAATAGACATGTCAAATGAGAAATGATCCTTCAGTTTGGAAAGAAGGGTTGAGAGAAAAGAGGACTAGAGGATTTTCTCAGCAGTATTAGGAGCAGGATTTCTCATACCACTTGCATCGTCTACTGAGACACATTCCTTCTTAATTCCATTCCAGAGGTCAGCAGGTGGAAGATCACCTCTCTCACTGGGAAAACCTGCTCTGAGACACTCCTTCCAAAGGGTTTGAAAGGGTGTGTTGTATGTGCAAGTCCCAGCAAGTGCCAGTTGCACTTCTTTACTTGGCTGGAAACCCTCTTGAAGCCTTCAGTAGCAAGGCAATGCTCTGCCTGATAGGGAGCAGGCAAGAACACAGTATTCAGAGTATTTAGATGTTTTTCAGGTCTGTGGACAAGATAAATTAATGCACTGGGAAACAGAGAAGAAATGCAAGGGAAAAAGAAACACGAATTAAATACTCAAGAGACTATGTTTGTCTGGAAACTTGTCAGGATGTCCTGTGGATTCATTATGGCTCCAGTGGTGTTTCCCATTATATCACACTCCAGTCTTATCAAATAGAGAATGTATATAATTCTCAGGACACTTTAAGGGACCTAAACCTGTCTTTTTCTGTCTATTATTTTTTCTTTTGGGCAGGCTATGTGAATAAATTGTGAGAAGAGATGTTTCCTTCTGAGCCACTTGTTTTTACTAGCAAGAGAAGCAGCCTCCTTTATTGCTCAACAAAGGACAGCTCTGCAATGAAGTGTGTGTCCTGACAAATCAAAAGTATGCTCTGGCAAGGAATTGCTCCAATGAGATAGCTGTAGGGAAGACATTCCCATTGCCACATGGAGCTGGGGCATAATGGCAGCTGGGACTCAATGGCTACATCAGATGTTTGATGTAAAGATGTTTGAAAGAGCAACATCTCCAGGATGAACATAGGAAGAAAGCTTGGACTGTGCAAATCATTTTGTCCAGCAGATGAAGCCCTAAAATGTTATTGGAGCAAAAGGTTTTTTCTGATCCACAGTTGTCTTCCTGAAGTAGCCAGTCTGAAACCTTGTGCACATGGCTTCTAAAAGCCCTGGAATCTCAGTGCCTGCTAGTTTGTGGAGATGAAACAGCATTAATTTGGTAGCCTTTAAGAGTCTGGCATGGTGTCAAAGATGATCTGCAGTATGTTATGAGGGAAAATTTGTGTTCGCTGTGATCTAATCTCTTTTGCTCAACAGTACAGTGATGTCATTTAAGAGATGAGAGGAAATGAAGAGTGTTTGATTTTGTTGGGGTAAAGTTAATTTTCTTCTCAATAGGTACTGTGGGTCTGTGTTTTGGATTTGTTCTGGAAACAGTTCTGAAAATTCAGGGATGTTCCAGTTATTGTTGAGCTATTCTTACACAGAGTGAAGGCCTTTTCTGCTTCTCACACCACTCCAGCAGTCAGGAGGCTGGGGGTGCACAAGGAGTTAGGAAAGCACACAGCCAGAACACTGACCCCAACTGATCAAAGGGATATTCCAGACCATAAGGCATTGTGCTCAACACATAAAGCTGGGGGAAGAAGAAGGAAGGGTTGGATCATTTTGCCTTCCCAAGTCACCATTACACATGATGGAGCCCTCCTTTCTTGGGGAAGGCTGAACTCCTGCCCATGGAAGTGAATTAATTACTTGTTTTGTTTTGCTTGTACGCACATGGCTTTTGCTTTCCCTGTTGAACTGTCTTTATCTCAACCCACAAGTTTTCTCACTTTTACCCTTCTGATTCTCTCCCCCATTCCACTGTGGGGGATTGTGCGAGTGGCTCTGTCTTGGCTGAGTTGCCAGCTGGTGTTGAACCATGACAGTCTCAGATCCAAAAAGATACTTAATCCAAGAATTGGGAGGACAAGCCACAGGGTGCAAAAAACTTATGTCTGGGTTTTGTATATTCCAGTTTTCAGAAGAATATAATTTTACATCTTGACAGTTTGAGATTTTTAATCTCCTCCAAAAATCCTTGCTTCAGTATTGTATCTATTTGTACTTTTTGAATGGTCCCTGTTGATGTTTCACATCAGTAGAAAACTGATCTTTGGAGAAAGTAGAAGCATCTGGATATGGAACACTATATGTTATATACATGTAGTGTTTATGTATGTATATGTTTAATATACACAATATGTATTTTAAGTATACAGTACAGCAGAAGCTGGGTGCACTCTACTTATTTTCAGCACTGCTCCATTTCATTCTAAGAGCATGTACTTAGCTGAGTCTGAAAATCTTTTTTCTAGGGGCTGCACAAACACAAGACTCCTGAATGGCTGCTGGACTGCATTTTTCTGTCTAAACAAAAAGTTGGAGATAAACAGAGAGGGAAAGGATCAGTTTCAGAGATAAGCAGAGCTAGGCAAGTCAGATCCTTACTATGGTGATTTGCCAACTTGGCCATGCTGCTATCTCAAACTGTCCAGGGAGCAGGGCACTTACCAGCCTCTGCCAAGGTACATACACTGCAGCTGCACACAGAAGTGCAACAGTCAGGCAGCAGGCAGGGCACAGGGAGAAAACAGCAGTGCTTAATTTGAACTGACAGCATTTGATGCAACACATCAGGAGCTGTAAAGGGACAGGAGGCATTTCTCTTCAGCCGGATTGCTGATGTCAACTTGGATACCAGATGCTCCAACTAGATTACAGAGGCAGGATAGAAAAGTTCTCACTTTCTCACAGGAACTACCTGCTAATTCTAGCGTTTTCCTTTAGCCTTCTCAGCTTTCTCTTACACTGAGACCTCTGTGATTTTGATATGGAAAAAGTGAAAATGGGGGTCCTATTTCTGCATCACTTTTCCTACAGAGGGGCAGGATTGGCAGGACATGGTGATTAAATATTTGCACTTTCTCACTTTCCGTTTATTTCAGGAATTGGCCCACACCTGCACACATGCACACGTTGAAAGCTGAAGCTGAATGTGCAGTACCATACCATTCATACCATCCTTTAATTATGCCTTGTGCAGTCAGATTATACTCAATGGTATGATGCAGAAGCATTCTGTGGGAATGCATAATTTGCAGCCCTGCATAAACCCTGGGTCCCACAGGAATCTAAATCTGACCTGTACAGCATAAGGAATTGCTGCACTTGAGAAACCAAAGCAACTGGAGAAGGCTCCCTCTTTTAGACCCCTGCAGCTCCAACTCAAGGAATTCTATCCTGAGCCTGCCAATTGATACATATTCATACTGCTTATTGAAAGAGATGATGCCCTGGCTATTAAATTTCATACTTGCTGATAGTTTTGATGTTGTTGCTGCAGCTGTTAAGCAGAATGTGCAATTTTTACTTTCTTTTTACTTTGTTCTCTAGGAAGTTGTTTTAGCATGTTCAAGTTGCTTTTGGTATCATGGGTTGACTAATCTCTGTACATTAGTATTATTCCAGTACAGCCTGGAGAAAAACTTGGGTGCCAAGTAGAAGGCACTGTATGTGCATATTATCTGCTTCTCTGCAGTGCTTTGTTCTTGCAAACTTGCCATTACAAAACACAACACGGAGAATGACAGGAGAAAGTGAGACCGAGAATTCAAAGCTGTGGAAATTACCAGTTGGCTGAGGGTTTGTTCCTGTTCTTGGTGTCTTGGATGGCTTTTGGTTTGGTTTTTTGTTTTATTCCATGAATACTGTAGTAAACGAGTAAGAGGCAGCTCCTTTGTTTCTGCTCTGTTTGTGTCAGTATGCAGCTATTGGTATGAAATGCTGCCATTCCCTGAGCATCCCGGCTAAAAAACCTTTGGAACAAAGTGCTTAGAAAGGGCAAACGAGAAGCGCGGGTGTGGGGATGCGTATGTGAACACTGGTGTTTAATTTACACTGATGTTTCTTCGTCAATCTAGAAAAGAGTTAAACGGCAGAATCAGCTGATCCGCCTTTCACCTCCCGAGGCTGTTCCTTAGGATGAGAAATACTTTCCTGTCCTCTTTTGAAAGAAACAACTTCAAAACCTCTGAGGCTGGGATGCTCTGCGCAGCCCGGGTTCAGCTGGACCGAGATGCAGCCACCATCAGCAAGACAAAGGCAAAGATAATGAAAACGGGAACTAACCCAAAGAATCAAGGGGACCGAGCAGCATCTGATGAGAGCTGAAAGGAAAACCCGGCTGGTGTTTCCGAGCGCTGTGTGGTCATCTCCACTACAAGTGACCGGATTCATCGCAGGATGCCAGGAGGTGAGGACGGCACCAGGAGGTCCCTCCGCAGAACGTCCCTTATCAGTCACAGCATAGTGTCCTTCTGGCCAAATACGGGAGGGGAACAGACATAAATGGAGTTTTCTCTTCCCCCTCCGGCAGAATTTTGCAGGGAGATTGGAAGTGGAGGGAAGGAGTTAATCTCTGTGCAGTCAGACTGTGCCTCCTCCCCGCTATTTTCTCCTCAACTCCTCTGTTGTTGCTGCGCTGTAGTGCTCGGGCTGAGCTGCCGATGGAGCAGCTCCCTGATTGCACTGCCCAGGCACGAACACCACCTGCTCCAAAACTCAGGCGATTTACTTTTTAAATCACAAAACAACAACAACAACAACAACAAAAAACCCAAAACCAAACCAAAAAAAACAACAACCCCCCCAAACCCCCCACCACCCCCCCAAAAAAAAACCCAACCAACCAAAAAAACCTCAAAACACCAAACCTAAAAAACCAACTAACCAACCAACCAAAAAAACCCCAAACAAAAAAAACCCCTTCAAAAACAAAACCACTCACAAAAGGGCTTATTTAGTGTATGCTAGCAGTTTGCTTTCCTCTTCCCTTAGGATTCATCTTTTTAAGTCTCTGTGGCAAAGCCTCAGCCATTGCTTTCTTGAATGCACTCCCAGACACTGTAATTCTGCTGCTTCTGTGCATTCCTAAGCAACAGCCAACACCACTGTCAGCTCTGCCATGAGGATCATCCTGCCTTCCCACTACTTCTTTTATAAGCTCTGCTGCTTTCAGAGATCTGTGTGATTGTTCCCATGGGGCTACTGCAGAAAGGCACAGTTACAAAATTAAATCAGAAAGGATCACTATTATTGCCTAGCTCCACCCTTCCCATCTAACAGAGGGCACAAAGCTTCTTGCTGGAAGTCTTGAGTTGGATGTTGTAACTTTTGGCTGAAGAATAGAATTGCCTAGATACCTGTCTCCACCAAGAGAGGATAGCAGAGTAAATTCTGGATCAGATCAGCAGTTTGTTTTCCCTAGAATCATATTTTCTTAGGTGCTAAAGTAATTAACACTTCAAAGGCAAATGATATAATATTTTACTTGCAAAATTGTAGATAGGGTGTTGATCATAATACTTTTGGATTTTGATAGGAGGTATTTCCTGACAAGAAACAGGAATGGTACTGCATAAAGTAAGATCTCAGTACAGAAATTTGGAATTTGCCCAAGTCCATCATGCCAGTGTACACATTATTATTTATCCTTACTTTGTGCAGACTTACCCACATCGGACCTAAGCAGTAACCCCTCACTCCCTTCACAGGTGCAGGTAGGATGTTTTTGCCCATTTTCACATCTAGGACACGTTGCACCTGGAACTCCCTATTTTGCAGTATGACCATGGGTGCACACAGCAGCCTGCACTGTGCTTTTCATGTAACGAAGTTACCTCCTCACCACTTGGTCCTGTGTTGGTGACAAGATCTGAGTTTTCATTTTAATATTTAAACTGGAAAAACATTATTATTTCAAGAATCTCTGAACATCAGCAATTCTAAACTCTACTTAGGATTTTTAATGACATATCTTGATTGCAAGTTTTTTAGGGTTTTTGAGTTTATTTTGGAGGTGTGTGCAAGTTCAAAATCCTCCCAAGCACAAGCATGTGTGGTCTCATTTGGCATGAACGATATCTGCTGTGCCTGCAAGGCAAATTGTTGAATTGAATTTGGCCCAGAGGCATAAATCAGCCTTCTGCTTCCCTTGCACAGTATCAGAAATACAATCACATAGCCCTGTTCCTAGAACACTCCTAGACAACGCAACCTCTGCCAATAAGATCTCAGTTTTAACTGACCTGTGAAACCAAAGAGCTGTTGACTGACACAGGGTGGTGACAGTACCGGAACCTTGTAGAAGAGTTATTGACTTTTCTCTTCATCATTTTATTTTCAATTACACAATCAATCTAATCTGGAAAACCATTGTAGGGAAATAGTCTATTCATTGACAAAATGAAAGCATTGACTAATGTGATTTTAATTTTAGGACTAGCAATAAACTTCTCTATTTAACACTGGGTTTAGTTTTATCCTCTGAAAATCAGCCATGCTGGCCTCTTGCTTTTCACAATGAGCTCAACTTGCCATGACCCAAAGCTTCAGTCTTCTTTATGAAAGAAAAAGAAACATTTTTCTTCAAGAGGAGAAAGAAGAGTATTTTTTTGTGATGCTTGAAGTCATATTGCGTCATCTTGCAAAGCATGATAGAAAAAGGATGTGTGACTCACTCCCTTTTTCAGGGCTCTCAGACACAAAACATTAATCTTATAATGTCCTTTGCAAAGAGTTGTTCCTCATTAAGAAGTTGATAAGGTGAAGTTGATAATGTAAATTCCCCTTACCTGTGGGAATGTTATGGTTTGTGCCAAACCTCAGTAAGTTCAATGACCCTTAGGGTCAACTGGGAAGTGTGTGCTTACTTCTGCACTCATTAAAACTCAGCCCATCACTGTACCTTCAAGGACTCATAGAGGACTGGATCTCTGGAAAATGAGCTACCCATGGACAGGCAGCATAAATGTCATCAGGCACGAGCTCAGCCTCCACACAGTAGCAGTGATCCTTTCTGAGCTGACAAGTTGTTGGGTTTCCATGGAAGTTTAAGGCATGCTCAGATTTCCACTCAAGCCTTAAAACCTTGCCTTGAAAATCTTAGAATTGAGTCCATGGATTGGCTCTGTCACGTCTCATCATTAACAGGGAGATAGAAGAATCACAGACTCATTTTCCCTAGCCCAAAAAGCTTCCAAAAAAGGCTTCTCAGGGACCAGGGGACAACCTGAATCATAGCTCTTGTTGGCCACAGAGAATTTCTAGCAGACAAGTGGGAAGCCAAGGTGAAAAAGCAGATTGACATAGTTTGATCCCTTATTGCTCTTAAGTGCAGGCTGTGCAAAAATTAATGTTTGCTTTGGGCTCCATTTTACACCAATGATCTCCACAGTAAAACAAACATTATCATTAGCTATGGGTATCTTATTGTCCCTCCTTCCTACTTGTTGAGTCTTCCTTGGTTAATGAAGCCTTTACATTTTCAAAATGTTGTCTCCAAAATTTGAATTCTATTCAGAGGGTCTACAGCAGATTTGGTTCTGTGGTAGCCTCATAGTACTTTTATGACTGTCCCAATGTCTGGGGAAAGAAGGTGGAGGACTGGGTGATTTGCACTTGTTTCTGCAGAGCTGTTAAATTTCTTAACAACGTTCTTAAACTAAGACCTAATTCAGTTTGCACGTGGTATCCAAGGGAAAGGCATTCGGGGCATTTCCAAATACTAATTTTATCACTGAGCACTGTTAGATGGGAGGAAGGGAGAAAAGGATGGTGAGGCTGGTGCTCTGTTGCTTTTGTTGATGTCTTCCTCTGGACACAACAACCAGATGTCTTTTTTTGCTGCTGATCCTTTGCTTTGAGCTGTGAATGAGGAGTGTATTTGTGTATTTTTCTGCCTGGCAGCACATACCAGTTTAGAGGTAAGGAAACGGTGGCAGTGGGGTGCAAAATAACTTAAGCCACAGGGCTGGTCAGTGCAGAAGTCCAGCTGTTTAGTTTTCTGAAGTCAGAGAGGTTAGTAATGCTGCATGGTCAAAATCCCCTGCCTTGAAAGATAGCCATGGGGGGTCCTCATGGATCACAGTACAATCTGGTATCCAGAAACACCCTGCTACTAGCATAGCTCCAGAATCTAATCATCATGGATATCCCACATGAGGTCCTGACTCATGTTTGCTCACACAGGTTAGACAGCACTAACTCTGAATGTGTGGCTGCTGGATGGGACTGTCCCTTGCCTGAAATGCAGGCAAGGGAGTGTATACCTGCCCCTTGTTCACAGACAAACATTTCAGCTTCAGTTACGGGTAAAGGGGACTTTGAACTGAGACATGAGTCCATGAACTGCAGCACCTGGCAGCTTCTCCCATTCTGCCAACTGGGCTGCAAGGTGTGCTCCTGCTGCAGCAGGGCTAGCAGAAACCCAAGGATGATGGTATAGTAGGCTGCCCCAGGAAGAATTAGTGGATTTTGCTTACCTGAGTCCATAAACATACCTCTGTAAAATTGCTGCAGTGCTTTCAATCATTCAGTTTCAATCAATACTTAAAAATTACATTGGGGAGACTTATTTTTGTAGATAAAGGTCACACCTCTATGTTCTGCAGCATATTAGAAAGGGAAGATACCCCTTTATCCTAACTCAGAATGATGTTCTTATTACTGTGAAATGGTCTGAAGATGAGAGTAGTTACATAAATGAGAGGATATGGACCTTGCATTCATGTATGTGCATATACATCACAGAGTCACAGAATATATCAAGTTGGAAGGGACCCCAAGAATCACTGATTCCAACTCCTGGCCCTGCACAGGACACCCAAGAAATCTCATCATGGGCCTTGAGAGCATTGTCCAAATGCTTCTTGAACTCCATCAGGCTTATGCTGTGGCCACTTCCCTGGGGAGCCTGCTCCAGTGCCCAGCCACCCTCTGGGTGAAGAACCTTTTTCTAATATCCAAAAGGGATATTTCTAATAGAAATTATCTATTATCTAATTTCTAATTAGATATTTCTAATATCCAAAAGGGAGGTTTCTAAACCTCCCTTCATTCGACTTCAGGCCATTTCCTCAAGTCCTGTCACTGTTACTAGAGAGAAGAGATCATTGTCATCTTCCTCTTCCCCTCATGAGGAAGTTGTAACTGCAGTGAGGTCTCCCCTCAGTCTCCTCCAGGCTGAACAGACCAAGTGACCTCAGCTGCTCCTTACACAGCTTCCCCTCAAGACCCTTCACCATCCTCATGTCCCTCCTTTGGACACTCTCTAACAGCTTCATGTCATTTTTATATTGTGGCACCCAAACTGCCCCCAGCACTGGAGGTGAGGCTGCCCCAGTGCAGAGCAGAGCAGGACAATCCCCTCCCTTGCCCGGCTGGTGATGCTGGGCCTGATGCCCCCAGGACAGGGTTGGCCCTCCTGGCTGCCAGGGCACTGCTGGCTCAGATCCAGCTTCCCACAGACCAGGATCCCCAGGGCCCTTCCCACAGTGCTGCTTTGCAGCATCTCATTCCCCAGTCTGTCTGTGTGCCCAGGATTGCCCATATACATATGTGTGTATAAAAGCAGCCTTAAATGTAGATCTTATTTGCCACAGACTGATCTAGAAGCACTTTGGAAATTGGAAGTGCTCCACCCCTCTTCCTCCTACACACATATTTACATATGCCCTGGCACTGGTGTTCTTTGGACCATCAGTGTTATACAGATTTGTAAATGGGGAACCAAAGATGCCAGAGCAGGAGAGACAGTAGGAAACAGAAGCCAACATCTATGGGAATACTGACCAAAACCCAGGGACAATCCTCTCCACTGGTAAGGGTGGCATGAGATCTCTAGTAACCCCACAGTTCATCCAGTTCAGCATGACAAAAAGATTGCCCTCATTATTGTTTAACTTGGTGTAATTTGTGTTGAAGCCACAGGGAGAATGAAGTTCATGGGGAATGGAAACATAGGCTGAGCCCAAAAAACTCTGTTGCCACAAAATCCCTCTGGCCCCCCAGCAGTTGAGTTTTGTGCAAGTTAGCAACCTTGCTGCTCCTCCTGATGACACAAAATTCTGTGTGACCAGAGCACAGCCAGCAGGAGCACAGCTGCAGGCCAGGAGTGAGGGGAGGAAGGCTGGTTCTTCAGCTCTGAGCTTTGTTGACACTGGCTTGTATTTTAGCAAGACTGGTGTTTGGACACAAATATGCTAAAGGAGAGGCAGAGCTGGTTTGACAGATCCACACTTGTGTTACAATGAAATTCCTGGAGCAGTGAAAATTTTCAGCCACATGGAAATCTTTTGATGTTGCAAACTGTTCAGAATGGCAGCATTTCTTCCCAGAGCCCTTAGCCATGAGCATGTACATATTGACTTTAAACAGAGGCAGGATGGCACTGGGTGAAGGTTTTATTCATAGAACACTCTGACACACAGACCTATTTGATACAACAAAGGTAGGGAAAAGTCGCAAAGCTGGAAGATTTTTTTTCTCCTCTCTTCTGTATAAGGGGTGCATAGTCAATGGATGTGTCACGGAGGGAAATCAGATTTGTATCAACAAGATGTACTGGCTGAGCACAATATTGCAAGGGCCAGTTCCAATACTCAATCTGAACAGGTAGAATTGCAGTCATTTGATAATAACAGTTTCTTCAAGTGCAAACTATCAGCTCAGAATTTCATTATCAAATACTGCTGAAAAATGTATATGTTTATATTTAGTTATACAGCAATCTGCAGCTACATCAGGAGAGCAGAATTACAGTGACATATAGATGATGAAGCTTCAAGTGTTATTCCATTACTGAAAATCTCTAATGCCACATGAGTTCGGATTACTGTGCTTTATCTTAAACCCTTTAAGATTCAGCTTAGAATTGAGCTTTTGGGGTCAAATTGGGGTGAATCCAAGCAAAACTTTCAATTTTTTCATTATTTCCACCTGAAGTTACCACTCCAGTCAAGCCAAAAGCTTCCAAAAGTGAGCAGGTTTCAGATAATCCAGTGAAACAGTGTGTTTGCATTGAAACCTGAAATGAGATGCACATGTTGATAACAAGTTCTGCAGAGATCCAGCT
Organism: Brachypodius melanocephalos; assembly: GCA_013398615.1. NCBI lineage: Eukaryota > Metazoa > Chordata > Aves > Passeriformes > Pycnonotidae > Brachypodius > Brachypodius melanocephalos. The sequence continues at coordinate 6,096,190 of VZSR01000520.1, forward strand.
GTGGCATATGGCTAGGCTTCGAGTGTGTCTCTCAGCACACCAGGCTGCTAAATGTCAAACAAAAGAGCACAGGGACAGTGTGGTGACAGCCTACATTGAGGAAAGAGCAGATATTAAAAAAAAAAGAATCTTATTCCATTCATTGTTTTCATTTGTCATGAAGGATTTATCATGAAACCTATCTTGCTCATCAAGAAAACAGCAGTATGAAATGTGAGAGACCTGGAAAGAAAGGTAGTATTGAAAGGTGCTCCTGAGCATGAGCAGCCTTGGGAATCATGGGACACGAAAACGATGTGTGGTTGTAGAAAATGGAAATGAAAAGTTTGTGGGACAATGATCTGGAGGAGCAGGAAAGACTGCTCCACTGTGCAGACCCAGATGTGTGACATGAGATTGTCACACTGTGTGATGGAATGTGGGAGTAAGGCAGGACATTTTGTGAAAAGTCTGGAAGTGCTAAAGTATTCTTGCCAAAAGAAGGAAAAAAAAAAGTCATTTACCATGGAAGGGCTCAAGGTGACAGCAAAGGGAAAACAGTACAGTGAGTTGTTCAGGACTAAGAGGTTATTTCTATCATTAAGGGATATTAAAAAGTTTACTGACTGGATAGATACTGGGTACTCTGTCTTTCCTAAAGATAAAGGTGCTGAAAAGATCACTTGGTGCTCATAGCTGTCTGTATTAGGAAAAAGTTAACAGAATGAAACTTGATGGAGGGCAGAAATATGAGAAGCAGAAAACAGTATCAGCAGTGTGGCAATCAGTGCAAATGATGCAAGAAATATGTAGAACTTGTAACACACCAAGGTCACTGTTAAACCATTTACAAAATGCAGGAAAACTGTGCATAGAGACCAAGGAAAGAGATTCCTACATCATGAGAGATGTTCTTAGGATTGTAACACAATGCATCAAACTGGAAAAGGATTTTTCAATTAAGAGTCACAAATGTGCCATTATTGGCAATATCACAGTCAGTGTGAGGTGTATGTCAAAATGGAAAGGTTACAAACAAAGCTGCAATGAACTGCTATTTGGAAGAACCATGCCTGAGCTGGCAGAGCATGCCCTGAGAAAGGGAAAAGCTTAGAAAATTAAGATCTAAGTCATTTAGTGTGGTGATGTAAGTCACCTAACTATGCATGACAGTACATGCTCCATCTGTCAATACACAATCATATTGTCTGCATAAGACATTTCACACCCAGATAAGGCCACTGGATCTGTCTCTCTGGCCATATTGATCTCAAGTGTAAATCAGGTAGAAAAAAAAGGCCACAAGCTTGATACAGATTAAGGAAGGAGACAAAGCTTCACCTATTAACCTTTAATTTTTCTGCTGCAAAAATGAGGTCTCACTGAGAGGTAGGTGCACAAACCCTCAAGGAAGGCCAAGGGGCACTGACCTTGCTTTACCCATTGATGTTCAGAGATTGTTCCTGTGCCTAATTGTTGGGATAGAGGACAACACTCAACTGGCAGCCAAAATATCCTGTGTTAGCCCTGATTGCTCTGGTCATGTGATGAGAAATTACTGGACTGAACAGCAGAAGAGCAATGACTATATCAAGAAGAAAGAGGCAGAGAAGTTCTGTTTGGACATAGGTCAATGAAGGCACAATACAAATGCAAGAAAAGCAGTCAAGCATGGACCAATCCAGAAGAGCAGAGATTGTCATGAGAAAAGACTGAGATTGCTCAGTGAACAAGTCTCAGTTTCAGGGAGAAAGATAGAATTTTGGGAGGATGTGACCAGCCTGTGGCTGTAACTTTTGAGAGATCATGAGATGGGACTGGGGTGGATGACACTTGACTGATGGAAGAGATGTAGGAGATGTTGAGACAGATAGCAGTAGGTCAGCCAGGCGTAGATGTGTAAGAACCTATCTTCCTGAGACAACATACGAGCCCAGCCTATCCCTGGCAGTCACAGCCAATATTGGAAATGACAGATACCATCAACAGACATATGGATATCAGCTGGCTCATGGAGCCACTTGCATCTTGCTCAGAGTCATAAAAAAGGTGAAAAAATGAGCTCTACACAATGTGAGTGCATGCCCAGGACAAGGAAATTGAGATCAGATTCAGAGGTTGGAAATTATTCACTGAATTATTTCCTTGTTAGTTCCAAAGCTGAACAATCTGTTGCTAGTATGGATTTATCTAAAAAAGTTACATAACGGCAGATTAGTAAGATTGACTGAAATTCCAGAATCTGCCAGCCATACTTACTATGATTTTTGAGCAACCTGAAGGCTTATGGTATTTTGTCTTCTACAGGTTGCTATCTTTACAGGTTTTTAAGTAAGAAAGGAAATTTCAAATGGGTTCTAAAAAGTGGTATGGTTTGATATAGAACAGTAGTTTTTAATCTGTTGTCTATGAGACATCAGGAGGTAGGCTGCAAAGCATTATCAGTTTATTTTCTTTAAAACCCACACAACATATTCCCACGTATTCAGACTGGGAAAATAACCTCAAATTTAGAAACATCCTACAATATATCTCAAGAACACATTTATTTTAAAAGAAAGCACTGTGCCTCTAATAGCTCATTCAACTATTTTTGTAACAATTGCACTGACTGTACTTAAAATTGCTTTGTTTTCATATGACCTGGCACAATGACAAAAACCAATGACACATGAGCACAATGGCAAGTGCTTGTCCCAAGAACCTCAAGTATTGTATTATACACTTAGGGGGTGGGTGGGGAATCTGATTCGAGGGGGGAAGTTTTGCATGCTGACAGGACAGCGTGGGATTGAAAAGCTGGTAAAACCTGGTTGCTGGCAAGGGAAGACTGGGGAGGTACAGAACACATGTCAAGTTTGAAGTACAAAATTGGTGGAAGTTTTTGTTATTTTGTATGTAATTTCCACTTTTAGTTAAAGGTTCATCTGAGATCAGTTTTGTCTGTTAAGCAAACACCACTTGTGACATTTCAACATCACAGTGTTGGGGTCTGTGCACCATGAAATACACTGCTAATGACTTTAAAAGATCCTGGCAGGACTCGCTTGGCTCTCTGTAGTGAAATTCTCTGCATTTTTATGTGCTCTGCTTGGTACACTGTCCCACTGAGCAGTTGTATGATGTCAGATTTCCTGTCTAGGACTTTACCTTTCTAAAGCTTTATGTTGTTATGGTGTGACACACCAAGCTGCAGAAAAAGAATGCTTCTCATCCAAGGAGCTGAATTCAGGGTCCTTGAGCTTGTGACTCTTGAGCAGCTGAATGATTTTTGGTTATATCTTTATACCTTGTGAACAGCAGAGTGGAAGTTAACAGGATGAAGTTAACATGCTTTCTGGTTCTCAGGGGAGCCAGGGTGTAAGGCACACTTCACTACTGCTGGTAAAACTTGCACAAATTTTTTTCGTGAAAAGAATTGCAGAAGCAATAGCAACATGGCCATTACACACATAAGAAACATTTGCATTGCTCAGAAAAAAACAGGGGGCTTCTGTACGAAATAAGAGAACCTAATTATGATGTACCAGTAGTAAATATTGAAAGATAAAGTCTTGATCGTGTAAATGGCACGTGTATGTGTGTGTGTGTTTTAATTTCTGTGAAGATTTCTGGAAGAAAATTATTGTACATCCCTAAATTAGGATCCTTTAGGCCTGTCTCAGATCAGCGAGCCATAAGTCTGTTGAACAATGTGTTTCCTCTGTCTGCTTTGTGCGTTCCTATATGCCTCTGAGACAAAAAGATCTGGCTCTTTTTGGCCAAAGCTTGGAGCTCCGTTCAATTAGCAGCATCACACGTGGGTCACTTCTCCATCTAAGGGCAGGAGGAGCTACAAGGGGGAGTTGAGAGAGATTTTAGGGGCAGGAATCCACACTGGACACAAGAAGCATCTTGTTTAGTGCTTTGTTACAGAAAAAACTCTGGCATGAGAGATGCATGGGTGGAGTTGCAAGCCCTTCCTCTGCTGGAAACAGCGTCTGGTTGTATCTCCAACACACCCTTCCTCCTGCCCTTGGTGCCTGGCAGTGTGGGGACACGAGGGAGCTGCCACTGCAGCAGAGAGCAGTCCTCTGTGTGGTGCTCCTGCAGGGAGCAGGAGCTCAAAGGGGAGCCTGTGCTTGTCTTTGCTGGGTGTTTTAGGGATTTCTTTGTGAGGACTTAGCAAACGAGAGCGTGTGGTTTGGTTCTGCCAGGACCAGCAGAGTTGCTCAGGACTGTGTTAGGAAGATGAATTGTCTGCTAACAGCAGGCAGGGGGTCCTGCAGCTTTCCCTGGAGCCTCTGGGCCTGGCCTTGGTGGTGAGGAGACAATGGCCAGCCAGATCAGGGGTAGATGAGGTGCTACACACTTGGCTGAGTTGCTCTTGAGTTGACAATTCCTACTGCTCCTGTTTCAACAAGCATGCTTTAGAAATTGCAATGATGTTACCTGGCTGGTGCATCACCTAAAAGGCATCATTTCTAAAAGGCAAGCAGGTCTGACAGCAAATGGGACCAAGCAATAAATGGACTTGTACTGTGTGATTTCATGTGGTGACCAGTGACAGAACCAAAGGGAATGGCCTGAAGTGTCAGGGGAGGTTTGCATATTAGAAAAAGCTTTGGATATTAGAAAAAGGTTCTTCCCCCAGAGGGTGGTTGGGCCCTGGAACAGGCTCCCCAGGGAAGTGGTCACAGCACCAGCCTGACAGAGCACAAGAAGTGTTTGGACAATGCTCTCAGGCACAGGGTATGACTTGGGAACGGTGCTGTGCAGGGACAGGAGTTGGACTGGATGATCCTTGTTGGTCCTTTCCAACTCTGCACATCCTGTGATTCTGTAATTCATTGGTCAACAGGACAGGGAAAGGAGAGAAGGTGGAGGGAAAAAAACCCCACAGCAACTCATGGCTTCATTTCAGACCTATTTCTTTGTTTCAGTGATACAGGTTCCTGCTTAAATCAGGACCCTCCCATTTTTCATTTGGAATGATTTACTGCAATTCTGAAGCAGAAACAATAAAGTAAGGTCTGTCTATGCCACCCAAATCATTATGTCAGCACATCTGTGGCTAATGATTGCCAGCAGCCTTTGTCTTTTGCCCAACCCAGAATTTTCACCTGCCTCTGTAGGAAGTGGCATGACTCGCTTTTTTTCCTTCAGGTAGAAACATTCCAGTCCTTAGCATAAGGTGAGGAGAGTGATTCTTGATCCCTGGGCAGTTATTTCTGAGGAAGTAAAGAAATATACACTGTTCTGTGAAGGCACAGCCCCCCTCACTCCACTCTCCCTTCCAAGAAGGATTAATTCAGGCTGTAATGAGTATGCACAAGAAAAGGTTACTGAGATGATCAAGGAGTGAAGATCCTATCTCACGTGAATAAATCAGAATGGCTGTGGCTGTTCAGCCAGGTAATCAGGAATGAGGGAGGAGAGATGATTCCTGTCTGTAAATCCTGTGTCTATGTACACATTAGCTGAGAAGAGAGAAATAATGACACGTGTTGGCACAAAACCGAACACATTTATTTGGGATACACAGGAGTATGCTAAATTTAAGCAAGAAGGTAGAAGGCTTGTAGCTGTTTCAGGGATGTCTCAGCTGCTGGGCAACTTTAGAATAAAAGCCTTTGCTTTTCTTTCCAGAGTCTACAACAAAGGCATTATTTGTCTTTCCCTGAGAAGTGAGAGTACATGTCCTAAAACATTTCCAGCAAAGATATGCACTGAAGCAATTTGTGTTCCCTAACTTCTGTTTCTACAAGGCTTCATCTTAGACTGATGCAACAATTTCTTAAATGAAAAAAATGGGTTTTAATCTAGTTTGTTTTCTTCTTGCCTTTTTTCCTGCCAAACTCTCAAGGTCTATACAAGTGCTACAGGTCTCTCTTGAGATTGCAGGGGTGGAGAGTAATTTCTGCCCTTGCTAAATTGCTGTGGCATCAAACAAAGCAGAGGGAAGGAGACCAGATATGCTCAATCATATCACAGACAGTGTGGTTTTATGGACTACAGAAACATCCTTTGTGAGTGTAGCATTTCTCCCTGGTTTTGCCTAGTTTAAATGAAGCCTAACAGGAGTATGGATGGGTGTGATGGATTTGTCTGTGAAACTGGGGACATTGCTTGCAAGCCCAAGCAGTTTTTTCTGTTCTTATGTCCCTTTTCATTCAGTGCTGAACAAACTGGTGTCTGAAGAAAGTGCTGTCCTGCTTTTTGGACGGGAGGCAGAACATGAGTAAAGACTCTGTGCTTGCTGAAGTGTTGGAGCTGTGCTGGGAGGAGAAGGGGCACTCACTACTACTGGCTGATATCAATACCCTGGGGGTACTTTAATGGAGGATGAAAATGCTGCTGGCATTGGGCAGTGTGGAGGCAAATCTTCCATTTGGTTTCTGGAACAGGAATAAAGATAGGAGCCCAAAGGAAGCCACAAGTGGGTAAAGGTGCATTTCCCCAGGAGTCAAAGCTTCTCTGAAAAATGTTTTACCCTAAAAGCCACAATCATGACATAAATTTCAAAAGTATCAAGGATCATCTCTGAAGCCTGGGTTGACCCACTGTACAGCCCACCTGCCCTGCCAGAGCAGTGCAGCAGACACTTCCTGCATGCTTCCAGCTGTCATCCACGGACAGACGTCAGCAGTGTGGCGGACAGGGAGCGGACTCCTGGGCACAGAAATGTCTCTGGTGGACCTGTCCCTTCTGCCTGTGATGTGTCTCAGTGTCCCAACAAACTTGGTGAGCGGCTGGTTTGTGGTGAAGTCCTTCTCTCATATGGACAATGCTTCTGTATCCATCTCCTTCAGAGATATGACAACAATGTCAGATAAATTTTGCTCAGGTTATCAGTCCTCATTTTTCAACAGCTGAGAGGCAGAAAAACTTAGCTATTGTTTTTTTAAAAAGTTGGGTGAGAAAAAGGAGGATTGAAAAGGGGAATACATTTGTTTTTAACCAGGTCTAAAAGTATTAATGATGATGATGATGACCTGCTGACATCCCAGCTATAGTATTTGTTAGCAAAGTCAAATCTTCTGAGGAGCAGCTGAGGGAGCTGAAGTTCTTTAGTCTGGAGAAAAGGAGGCTGAGGCAAGCTCATCACTCTTTACAACGGTCTGAAAGGAGGGTGTATCTGGGTGGGGGTCAATCTCTTCTCCCTGGTAACAAGCAATAACACAAGAGTAAATCCAGTTTCAAGCTGTGCCAGGGTGGTTCAGACTGGATATTAGGGAAAATACTTCACTGGAAGGGTTATCAAGCACTGGAACAGGCTGCCAATGGAAGCTGTGGAGGCACCATTCCTGGTGGTATTTATAAGACATGTACTTGTGGCACTTAGGGACATGGCTCAGTGGTGGATTTGGCAGCATTAGCTTTGAATTTGATGATCTTAAGGGTCTTTTCCAACCTACATGATTCTATGATTCTGTGTTTACTGAGATTTAAAATTGACTAAGAGACATCTCTCACAAGGTTGTTAAAGCCTATAACAACTTTCTGGGACCAGAGAAGTTCCATTTCTAGCATTTCCTCTTTCTAAAATTTACTTTCTTTTTTTTTGAGAGCTTTATTCTTTACTGCCAGGGTGGTACTGGTTTGAGTACTCTACTTTCCCCATAGTCCTAACTCTGACCCCTCCCTCCCAACCTCAGCATCATGGCATTCTGTTGTATTGCGATGTCCCCTTATTCACTTTTGGTGTCACATTCTGTCACATGAACAGGCTGTTGTGCCACTGCCAAAAATAAATGCTGTGCTGGCTTTTCCTAAATATGTACAGACTCAGCTGGGTCTCCAGGACTTTTTATAGCCCTCCAGCGCAGTCCTGTCTTTGGTAGCATCAGCATTTCCATAGCAACTAACTGTGATGTCAAAGCAACTTGGGGGTTTTTTTTGGTGAGAAAAGCAGGAAGCAATGAACTCTTCATAAGCAAAGATCCAATTTTAATTCAAGTGTCTCTCATGGTGTCTGCCACCACTGCTGTTTATGGTTCTAATCCTAATTATCTCACTGTTACCTTGCTGTCCCCCATCTGTCACACCCACCTGCTGCATGTTCTTTGGTTAGGTCCTGCAGTGTGCCCTTCCTTACAGGAATGTTGTGCATTGCTGAGGAGAAAGGTGTGCTCCATTCAAAGCAAGGAGAAGCACTAACAGGAATGGAGGAGATATAGCAGTAGCATTTATACACAAGCTTTTTTTCTTTCTTTTTTTTTCTTTTTTTCTTCTAAACCAAAACTAACATAACTGGTCAACACCAGCCTTCTCCAACCTTTCCCAGTGGTGGACGTATTTCCACTGAAATGGGTAGGCTGTAGTGATGTGAACTGACCCTTGTGACTATACTTCCCAGGACCTCTTTACACTCAGGCTCTCCAGGGGGAAGAATCATGGATTGGTGCATTACACTGATAGCTTATAAGGGAAAAAAGGAAACAAACTCCTGAGCCCCAAAGGCTGCTTGCTAACCCCATCTTAAATGACCACAGACCACAGTCTCAAGACCACAGATTCTGCCTTAGCCTTGTCCACTTGCAGTGCTGCCACTTTGCATGTCCTCTACCCAGAGCACAGCAGGGAACAGTAGGGGATTTAACTTTTAATAGGATCTCTCTGTCTTTATCTGCAGTACTGCATATTCCTTGGACCAAAGATTCACGTGACAAAGACTGCCTTGTGGTATTAAGGATTAAGCCTGTAAGAATTTTGATTTGTAGGGCAGACTTCCCCCCCTGCTGAGGGTGGGAGAAACAACACATTGTGACTTAATGCTGCAAAGAGTAGAATTTATCTTCTCAGAGATTTCCTAGATGTCGTCTGTTTAGTGGGACTGATTGTGTTTTTACAGTTTAAAGTAAGAAGATATAAGAGTGATTTTTCTATCTACAGAAGTGATTGAGGTTCACCCAGTTCTACTTTGGGCACGGAAGAGTCAATGTACTCCTCCCTGCCCAACCTGAATCAACAAATAAATGAGTTTACCTCCTCTTTAATTACAGGTAAGTCACTGGCTCACTGGCAGCAGAAAATGCATTGTGGTTTTTCCTGCTTTTAATTCTCAAACATTATTAAACAAATACATACAAAAAAGAGCTGAGAGAGAAAAATGAACTCCTAATTCCCTGCAGAGGAGACAACTTCACACAAAACCTCATCTGCCTTTACTACATGGGAAGACATAGGCAGGGCTCTTACTCCTCTATCAATTGCCTTGCAGACTTACCTCTCCTCCATCTCGGGCACTGGCTGGTGCCCTGCACCCTCTGGGATCATGTTGTGACCATGGGAGCGTTGGACCTGGGGCTCCTTGGCCCAGGTGAGGCACAGCGCTGCTCTGCACAGAAAAGACACGTCTCATCACCTGGTATGCCTGGGGCAGAAGTGTCTCCTGCCATCCCAGCCCATCTGCAGCTGCCATCTCATCCCTGTCTGCTGTGCAGCTGAGCTGTTTGCTGTGCTGAGCTGCCTGCTGGCTCCAGCAGCAGCCAGGGGATCTGCACAATCCCACCTCACACCTCCAACCTCATTCCCCTTGGTGCAGCCATTAACCCCAAAACCAAATGATGGCCACAAACCTGGCAGGTATTCAATGAATCATTTAAAAATAAATGCATACAAACTCAGTATCATGATAGTTCCTCCTATAATATAGCCACCACTGTTTGCAAAATGCTGCAGTTACAGTTGCTCATTACAGATATACTGCAATTTACTTCAGTTTTGCCACCTTCTCAAAAATTCTATCTGTGGTAAAGCTTTTCAACCAGTATGATGATAATAATAACTATTTTAGAGAAAATCAAACAAGTCAAAACAACTGATACATACTGATGTTTTATGACAAAAAATCTTGGCAGAATATAGATAATACATTGTTGCTTTAAAAGTTGTCCTGATAGGGTCTTGAGACCCTGCTGCCCATCCACTTCCATGCCAACAGAGCTGAATAAGCATTTACTGTTTTTCAAAATAACATCCAAATGCATTCATCAGAGTATATGTCTTTTGCTTTTCTTTCTTTTCCTTCTTGTCGGTAATGCTTCCTAGAATCTGAACTGCAAACGTCAATCAGCTCAGATAACCAATGTCTCCTCAGGGAAGAGAGCCAGGTAGCTCCTCAATGGGATTTAGAAAAAGAAACACCTGTTGGCACTCAAACAGCCTTTATTAAACTCCAGCCAGCTCTCACCTACTGTGCTGATCTTCTTTTCCTGTGATGCTGCCAACAAGATGAGGTAAATCAAGAAACCTTAATTTCCTCCTTTCTCTAAGTTTGGCATTTCAATGCTAGTAAGGATATTATTAGGAAGTTGGAGTTTCTTTCTATCACCACAGTGTGATTTCATGCACTCACCAGCATACTCAGATTTATGAGCTTTGTGCAGAACCTGGTCTTTAGCAGCTCCTCCATATTTTGGTTTTTCAGTTAAAAACTTTGAATTAAATATTAACAGCCTTAAGCAATGAGGAAGAGTTAAAAGCTACAGAAATAACCCAGGCCTAAACAAAATCACCTGCTCCTGCTTTTTGGATTGCATTGTGATTTTTGCAACTGCTCTGCAAATAATTGTCTGCATAGAATTTTCTCAGCAACAGTGTTAACAGTTGGCCCAGGTCTAGACCCTCACATTAACTCATGTTTTGGTTCATATGCAGTGCCAAAAAAGGGAGAAACATAATCTGCTTATTGGCAAGCCAAGAAAAAAGAATGTTGCAATTTAAAATGCCTAAATTTTGTAATTCTTCCTCTACAAGAATCAGCTGAACCTGACCAATGCTACTTAGTGAACAATCTCCTGTTTTTATCATGGTATGAGTATAATATGGAATTGTAGCATGACCTGCCTCTGGCAAATGAGTAGCTGGTTGTTTTGTGACAGGCCACAAATAATCCTGACCCCATATATTTGTAGAGATACTGGAATTTAATCAATTTACTCAGCAATTTTTTATTCACTTGTTTGCTTAGCAAAACTATTACAGTCAGGATTTGGTGGCTGTACTAGATAAAGACTCCAAGTTTCAGTCCTGAATGTTTGGAAACAGGGAGAGAAAAAGGGGGGAAACATAAATTTGAAAAATTATCCTACCCTTGAGACCTTCTCCATGTCAGAAGGAAAGCCATGACTACTTGTACAGGCAGAAAAAAGACAAGTTGCAAAGGTAATATAGGTAAAAGAAGAGAGCTTGTGGTGCCCTGGAATTATGACAAAGGAGGTATCTATGGCTATTATATAAAGCTGACTGAGAGAAGGAGGGAGTTAGAGCAAATGTCTCCAACAGCTTCAAGTATGTGCTACTTAGTGTAATTGGTATCACCCCTTTTCTCAGCTTATGCCTGAATGCCTGTACAACACAGGACCCAGACACCCCTTTTCTGCCCTTTCCCTTGGAAATGCTTAGTGCTGCACAGAGAGTTGTTCCAGAGAAGCAATGTAACAAGCACATCTCCCTCTGCATACCCTACACCTGGAGGGAAACCAAACCAGACTGTGCAGGAGGTGTCTGACACCTGGTGCCTGTGTGGTGTCCATCCTGTGTCCATATTTCCCCTCTGTGGGCTCACCAGCACAAGGTGTCTGGCTATACAGCTGTGGTCATGCTTCTGCGTCTTGCCTGAGCTGTGGGAAACAAAGCCAGTGAGCTGGCAGTGGCCTTGCTCTTTGCCATTCACTTTGTTCTTCCTGAGGTGGAAGGGACCCTCTCAGACCCTGCTGAGGTGATGCACAGGAAAACAAACATGGCACATGGAGGAGCTGAGCTTCCACATGTAAGGTGAGGGTGGAAGGTGTGCCTCTGCTCTCGTTCCTGATCTGTGAGGGTCCCTTCTTGACAGCACTGCCTTTTTCGGGGAGGTGAGGCCCTTTAAGGATCCTCTTCTGAGAAATTGCTCTGCCCATCTGTGAGGGGACAGCTTCTGCCTCACAGTGAGAGCAAAGTACCTCAGTCACAGGGAGCTGACGTGTGACACCAGGGTGTTCATATGCTGCTCATGAAGCAAGGAAGGTTTACGTGCTTTTGGAGCTGCTTTGTTACATTTTATTAATGTTTCCATAAAATAAGAGGCAGCAGGGGAGGGCATACTGTCCTCTGCCTACAACCCTTTTCCAGATGCCAGGATTCCCCAGGGGGCTGAGACACACAGGAGAACAGGTTCTTCCAGCAAGCTGGGAGAAAAGCATCTTCCTAGTGGTTCCAAATGGTTAGCATTCAGAAACTGGTCCTGATCTCCCTGCAAGCTCTTTGTGCATGTGCTGTGGGGAGGACTTTCTCTGCTCCCCTCTGGTTTTACAATCCCCTTAGCTTGTTAATAAAAAGAAGCCAAAAGAGAGGTAGCTGTTGCAGTGAAACACAGCAAAAAACTTCCCCAAAAGATAATATTTATCCAAGGCAATAAGGTAGATCTTCCTTATTTTGCAGAGCTATCAGTTTTGCACCTCTCCATCTTTTACATTTATTTCCAGGCTGTACAAGCCAGTGTGACCGGTCATTGTTTGCTTAGAGGGATTGTTTTGCCTTCCAGCAAAAATACCAGTTATTGCTAATTCTCTTATTTGCTAAATGATAACTCTGCTTGAGGGAAGCCTGATATTGAAGGCTGTGAGACTCTCCCATCTCCTCTGAAGAGATTCTTCCACACACTTGTATGGATATACCATCCTCCTCCTTCCCTGGTGTCCTTTCCTCTGAGCCCAACCCACAAGCTGTTTTCCATCCCAAAGAAGAATGGGATGTCACCCACAGATAGGAAGTTACCCTACAGATGGGATGTCCTTATAAGCCCCCTCCAGACCAGTCCTAGTCCAGGTTGTCCTGCCAAGATGACCATGCTCTTGCCCTGGCCTCTCTGTGTGAGTAGCACTGTGGTTGACAGGTTTTGGGGTGAGTTTTTTCCACCACCTCTGAAATAATGCAGTGATGATGTGCTGGAGAATGACAGCAGAATAGCAGTGATGGCAAGATTGATCATACTGGCTGGGGTACGCATGCAAGCTGACAGTCCAGCCACAGGATCAGGGCAGGAAGACATGATGGCTGTGGATTTGAGCATTTTGAGGTGTGTGAAAGGCATGAAAGGAAATGATTACTGATTAGAGACCAGCTAGAAGCTCTGAATGAGGCTTCCACCTTCATATTACCCATCTTTATAATGGAAGTGCCTGCAGAATTCAACTTTTTTTGTGGGAGTGGAGCCAAGTAAGGAATCCCACCATTCCTTCTGGAGCAGTTCAGAGGCCTCTCCTCAGCAACACATCCTTGGCCAATGGCTCCTCCATGAAAGCTGGGACAAGCCTGAATTCCATCTCTTTTTTTTATGCCAGGGCTCCCCTAGGATAAAGAAAGTTGCTGCATTTTCTCCCCCTCTAAAGGCATTTCTTTGTGTGCGGGAACAAGGGAGCAATCTGCCAATCTTTGCCCAAGGCTGGGCAAAGAAAGGCACAAAACCTTTTCTTGTGGTCCACTGATTGGAAGGAAAAACCCAGGGAAATCTCTTCCAGCTGCTTTTGCTCACTCATGGCTTCTAAGCAAGACATTTAGTTCCTCAGGGCACAAGGGAGGTTGGGTATATTCTCCTCAGAGCCCAGCCCCACATCAGGCACAGGGAAGGGATTTCATATCTCCCTCTTCATAGCTGAATTCAGGGGCAGATCCTGGGCTTTTCTTCAGCCACTGAGGATGTGGCAAGGCTGCCTGCCTAGTAAGACACAAGGTCTCAGGCTGGTTGTCCCTGCTCCAAGCCCTATGGATCTGCTGACATCCCTGCATTTCAGATTTTGTACTAAACAGCTCCAATCCACAGATTGTGAATGACTCAAATGCTCTTCATCAGCAGTTGTTGAATCTTTCTTTTACTTTCCAGGAAGGGGGAAGAGGCTGATTTATTCACTTTGCTGGGGTGGCAAAGGACAGAAACAAACTGTGAAAAGGAACAGCATATTCTAACATTATTCAAATCCTGAGGTTTACTGCATGCAATCTGCCCTTCCAGGATTTCAGCCCTCTCATGAGTGGTATCTTAATTTGCATCCAATTACGAATAAAGTGTGCACCATTTAGCTTTCTGAGAGATCTCTCACAAACTGACATGTGAGATGTTCCTCATAGCTTAATGATAAACTAGTTGCAGAAAGTTACTGCAACTCTGTGTGTGTGGTTGTATCATTGCTTTTCAGAGAGCTCATCTTTGTCATATGTTCCATGCTGCAAACTTCTCAGGGAGATTTTCTTTTTGTTGGAGAGTGAAAAAAGGGGAAAGTAGAGAGTGAGAAGTCAATTTTTTAAAAGGAATGTCATGCAAACCCCCCTCACTGTGGTGCTGAAGTCCTGAGCGAAATTTTATTACTAATATTTCCTTTTACTACAATGATGATTAGAGGTATCAACGATTTTACTGGGCATGGTGCAAACATTATAAATTGCCTCTCCCAGCCTCTCAAATTACCAATAATCTAACAGTCTGATGTCAGCAAATCTGAAACCATCAAGTGGCTGGGAATTTATCACCCCAGAGAGACAGATCACTGATCACCTCCCCCACATGCTCAAGCCTTTCACTCAGTCCCCTATGCAGTGTCTTCTTTTTCCTTTGAGAAAAAACAGAGCAAAACAAAGGTCTGTACCATGACCCAGGATTCTGCAGGTCCTGAGACTCCAGAGACTGTTGGTACAGAGCTGAGCCTGGTCTGTGGAAGGCTTGCAGCAAGTGGCATTTTGCAGCCAGGCAGCCTTCATTTCAGGGTGGGTTCATCTGTCCAGAGCTGTGTATCCTGCCAGCCCAGCCTTTTAAAAGCCTTTATTAAACAAATTCCAAAGGGATGCTGCCAGGACACCACAATCAGCACTGCTAAGATATTTTAAAAATCACTCCACTGCCATTGTTTGAAGGGTATTTTCTGTTTCTGCTATTCTTTTTGCTAAGAGATGGTGACAGCCATGGAGAGATGCCTTTGTAAACATGCATAATTCTCTCCTGGCTAAGGCCAAGACAATAGCCTTTCCTTATCTCAGACAACAGTTGAATTAATGGTGATGTCAGTCAATGGACTCTTGATTTTGTTGATTCCTCTCCAGCTCAGTCACCAGCTTCCAAGGAAGATAGGAGGTTCAAACTGGTCATGTGGCCAATAGTTTTTACAAAATTTTTGTGTGTCATGCTGATATGACTGACTTTTGCAAACAGCCGATTTC
>VZSR01000520.1:6111442-6189602 GCA_013398615.1 Brachypodius melanocephalos
TGAGGAATGAAGTATTTTTGCCTCAGCTTGGTCTTTTTTCATTACAAATAAAGCCAAGTGCCACCTGGCTTTTCCTCTGCAGTGATGCAGAAATGGGTGAGTTAACACCATTGTAACATGACAGATGCCAAGAGAATTCATTTGAAGGGTACTGATGAGAAAAAAAGACACAACCATATTTTCTTTTGTTAACACTTAATCAATTCATATTTTCAACAAAGAGCTGGGAGAATAGACTCTGAAAAGAGGTTACAAGCCATCCAGAACCATGGGGGATCTCTCACCACTCTTGCTGTGCCTGTGGCTCCATGTGTCTTGGTTACTTGGTCAATTCATTTGTGTGCTGCAGGTGGAACATTTCACAGAAGTCTGAGGCTGTCAGCCTCAAGGATGCCTAGTGAAGCTAGAGCAATCAGTTCCAACACCCCTTGGCATCTCCAGCAGCCTACTTGAGTGCAGCAGATACTGTTAGCAAGATTAGAGGCTCTGAGGTCAGTCTAAAACATGCAGGGACCTTCTAACAAAACAGCATCTGTAGATGCAGCTGACACCTCAACTCAAAACAAAACAGCAGTTTTTACCTTCTGGTAAACACCATGCCTATAGGAGAAAGGCAATTTCATCCTCCTGCCTGGCTGAATGACCCAACTAAAGCAATCCAGCTCCTGTGAAGTGTCCCTTACCAATACAGAAGCAGTGTGGGCCCCCAGTGCCCAGTCCTTCTCCCACAGTGTCTCATTTCTGACTAACAGACAAATCCTGCTGTAGTTCCAGCTGCAGGGCGCTCCTCCTCAGGGGCGTGTTGCCCTCATCAACTACCCTGGCTTTGCTCTTGTGTCCTTTTATGGTGCTTTATGGCGTGAGTTTGACACTCACTGGTTGCTTTACAGCCTTCTGCCTCCTCCTACAATATATATCAGGGCAGGACTGAAGGGCCAAGGATGAATGTAAATGGGGCTCCTAGGCCCATGGGCAGAGGTTGGTTGGATCAATTAAGATCTATAGATGTCACTCTACACCTACCTGAAAGGAGGTTGTAGGGAGCTGGGGGTCAGTCTCTTCTCCCTGGTAACCAGTGACAGGATAAGAGGAAGTGGCCTCAAGTTGTGCAGGGGAGGTTTAAATTAGGTACTAGGAACAATTTATTCACTGAAAGGGTGTTGGAAGAGACTGCCCAGGGAAGACTTGGAATCATTATCTCTGGAAGTGTTCAAAAGGCATGTGGATGTGGCAACTGGGGATATGGTTTAGTGGAGAACATGGCAGGTGCTGGGTGAATGGTTGGACTTTACAGCCTTAGATGTCTTCTCCAACCTTGCTAATTCTGTTTCTTCTGGGCCCTGACATGGCTGCAAATGAGCAGTTATAAAAGTGAGAGTCTCCAAGTCACTTGTGCCTGGCAGTGGGCAATTGTAGACTCATGAAGAAGAGCCCAAGAACAGACCAAGCCCAGGGTATGAAGGTTTTCACAGCATTCACCAATGTATGGTTTCTGCATTTTATGGTGCCTTTGTCTGCCCTGGATCTGTCCATCCTTTCCGGTCCAGAATCCAACACATCCTGCTGTGGGCAGTTCTGCAGTGTCACTACACATCATGGGAAAAGCTCCTGTTCCCCCTGGACATTATGGATCTGTTGTCTCTTGCCTTTGTTTGAGTTCTCTGAGCTTTTTTATCAGAGGAGGCAGAAGTTAGCTATCTTTGCTAATTTCTTCCATACCATCTGAACTACTGATTTCATGATTTCAATGGGCACAGAATGGCTGAAGGCTGAAAACTGTGTGCTCTAACATGTCAGCAAACATGCAGTGGATTGGTAGCAGACTCTGTCTCTTCTCTCTGCCTTTGAATGAGTTGATTTTAGTAACTTGATGGCATAGAGGGAAAGGGAGGTACCCAGAAGGTACCCAGGCAGATGCTTCTCTAGTATTGCAACTGCTTGACTCTTTCAGACAAAAGAGAGCTAACAGCACTGTGAAACCATGGCCTCTCTTGCCTTATCCCAGCCTGGCTACTTGCCAGGGCGGCTAGGTAGATGAAATCCCACTGCATCCCATTGCTTGCTATGACCTGATGCTGAAAATGCACTTTTTCAGTCCATGTTCTTGTGTGCCACCCATCTCCTGAGCTATAAAAATTCCATTTAAGACAAGGAGTGACATGCAGCTATGCTCTTATCTCCTCCACAAAAATGAGTATTTCTTTACATGTTTGCTTTTTTTTAAAAAAGTCAGGGCCTCAGGAAAGCAATCTCTCCTGTCCCTAAAATACTGGGATATACAAACATTGAGGCCTTTGCTTCAGTGCTAAAGGTCACTGGAATAAGCTGAACCTCTCTGCTGTCTCTCTTGCTTATTCTTTCAATTCTACTCTTCAACTCTGAATGTGTCCCTGGATATTATTCCTTCAGACAGCCAGTCCCCAGCAGCTTAGAGGATACTCCTGCTTGCACAAGAGCAGCTGGATCTCCTCTGCATGCCTGCAAGGCTAAAACCCGCTGATTATTTCATGGGAAAAGATGGGAGGGAGAGACCCGGATAGCCAGAGCAGAATAGCTTAACCCCTACCTTGCTGGATCTCCTACCCCACTGTTGTGCTGGTGATCTGGCAGTGTGTGTGCAGGTTGGGACACACCCAGGTGCTGCCTGGATGCCTTCACTTTTGAAAGAATGGTTGGTAGAAGGGAAAGAGGTGAGGTGGTGCCAAGCAACAGGGAAAGAAATGCAGCTTGAAAATAACACAGCACCTGCAGGTTTTGAGGAGAGATAGCAGAGAGGAGCTGGGAGATGCTGCTGCATCTCTTGACATGGGGAAAAACACCAGGGCTGGGTATCCTTTCTGAAATGGTCATGTTGTAGTCACACTGGGCTTTTTCTCACCTTGGAATAATTTTCTACTTTCAGAGGAAGCAACATCGTCACTCTTAAAGGGTCAGGCTGGTATTGAGAGTGAGCCAAAGAAGCTGTTCTTTGAGGAGGGCCCCTGGGTGCCCTGCAGATTGTGAGGACAACCAGTAGCCTGCAGTGGGTGAGAAGTGGGCAGGTGGTGGCACAGTTCCTTAGAAGAAAAGCCCCTCTGTTCTCTCCCTCAAAGCCTCCTGCAGCAGCTGGAACCTTCAGTCCTCTCCAGAGCTCTGCCTGATCCAGAGACTTTTGCCAGGCCTTCTGCCTTGCTTTGGTGAGCAGGAAAATCCCTCGGGGAGAATTTGCTCTTTAAACTCCTTTATCTTGGCAGTCTGCTGGCCTCTGCTCCATCCTCAGCCCCAGTCACTATGTAGGTCCAAGTTGGACGCCATTCCTTCTCTCCCCACAGCCCACCCCTTGCAGTGCTACCCTCCAGCTGTGCCTTTGCCGGGGTGCCGCTGCAGGCTCTCAAAAGCGGCCCTGACGTTTTGCAGGGAGTCTCGGGGATTATTTGCAGTGCCCTCCCTGTCCTGATCACTCCAGTTCTTGCTCCCAAATATTCCCGTTTGCTTCTGTTCACCACCTCCTGAGTGCAGCCAGTGTGTGGCGAGGCGTGTGAGCTCTTTGGTGCGCCCCAAGCAGGGAAATGCTGTCCTACACCCTATTTGCAAATGAGGACTCTCCACCCCCCTGCGCTTCTCTCCCTCCCCAGTGACAGCCCTACTGCTCCTCCCAAGTGCGGAGGGAAGGCTGCCTCGCTGGGCACAGCCACGTCCCTGCAGGACAGGGGAGGATGAGCTGCAGATCCCTCGGCAGCGTTCCCTCCTCCTCTGCCAGCAGCATCAGCCTGACGGAACTTTGAGCCGAGCTGTCACAATGTGAGTGGGAAGTGGCAGCACAAAGGGACTCGCAGCCCGTATGGATCTGCCCACCATCCTGCCTCCTCGCTCCCTTCATGCCCAGCCTGTGGCTGGCTTCCTGCAGCCATTGGCAGGAGGAAGGTGGAGAGAGAGGGATGCAGAGGGGACAGTGCCCCACACTGTGTCTTGAGGGACCCCCACACCCAAGAGCCTCAGAGCCGCAGCTGCTCTGCGCTGCATCGACCACGAGCACGTTTTATGCGATGGCTCTGGGCTGAAGCCAGCTCGGTATCGGGCTGTGCTTGAGGAGAAATGTGTCCTTGGGATAACACCCCACAACGGATGTTACAGCGCCACTCGCCCCTCCTAGAAGAGAAGTTTCAGCATGTCTCACTCAGATCTCTCTGCCGTCCACTTCATCCCGAGCTCGCTGCACTTGGTGGAAGCAGTTCAGTCAGCTTTGAATTGCATCTGTGTCAGCAGAGAACAGCAAAGCCTGCCAGCTGAGGTGGGAGATGCCAGCAAACCAGTGGCGCCCTCTCCTGCCTTACCCTTCCTTTTCGGTTTGCAGCCGAGTCCTCGCTGTCTTTACAGGGTTTTGTGGGATAAAACACCCGCTTGTCTCTCCCCCACCCCGGGAAAGCAAAACTTAGCGCATCCTCTCGGAGACCTCTTCTTTCACAGCAATTTGCAAGCCACCACTCTTACCACACGGTTTGGGATCTTTTCCCTCTTTGCCTCTCATTTCTGTCTAACAGTCTTTAAAACCGTGCAGACTCATTTATTTCCTTTGTCGTGTGTTCCTGACGAGAGATTTCCTGGGTCCTAGCTTGGATTGAGGTCTGAGCAGATCCTGAGCTCACCTATCCTGCCCCAGCAGTCCTGATGGTGGCAGCTGGGCTCTTTCTACCTGCAGCACATCCTGGGCTTTGTTTGCAGCTGCCTGGTACGTGGAGCTGTACAAATCCACTCTGGTGTACGTGGAAAGGGAGAGGTCTGATTCCTTTGGTACAGGGCTTGCAATTCCAGCAGTGGGGTCCTGCAGCAATAAATTAGTCTCAGGCTGACACAGATGGACCCGTGCCCTGCAAACTCAGGCGTAAGAAGTGAATTTGCAAGGGGATTTTTAATCTATATAATAGATTTGAGATAGCATTAATTATTTCACAGTAAGTGATCAGATTTAAAAGGGGGAGAAGACATTTTGTCATTGACTGTAGT
Source organism: Brachypodius melanocephalos (assembly GCA_013398615.1). NCBI lineage: Eukaryota > Metazoa > Chordata > Aves > Passeriformes > Pycnonotidae > Brachypodius > Brachypodius melanocephalos. The sequence continues at coordinate 6,116,426 of VZSR01000520.1, forward strand.
AGTTATAAAATGATGATATGATGCAGGTTGGGAGGCCAAGGTTGTTTTATTTCCACACAGATCTCGTGTGTGAATACAGAACACTCTGCAGTGAAAAAAACATGCACGTTACTCTGCATATGACTCCCCTGTGAGGTGCCTCTCTGTTTAGGTAGAGTTTTCCAGCAGTCAGTTGTCCTTCATAACCTGAGCAGCTAATGTTGCAATCCAAGATGCCCAGAATGTTGTCTGTTATTGTGACTATTGCCATTAGTGAAAACTTCCAGCTTAAGAGGGACTGGCAGTAGCTGTAACATGGTACTAAAGGCAGTGGTTCCAGTAGCAAATGATGAAGCCTAAGAAAACTCTGCAGGCTTGAGGAATCTCTGACCTTGTATCATTTGCACACTTTTTTTTTTTTTCCTGCCAGCTGATGCTAAATCTACATTTGCTTTGAACAGCAGAGAGGGAAGAGGTTGGCTGGCAAAGGGTGAGTCAGGATGTCCACTGATCTGTGTCCTTGCTCTGAAGTTTGATAGTGCTGTTGGAGACCTTCAAGCCATTCTGTTTTCCTTTGGCCGCCTCTGCAATCCAACCCTGAGGGAGGACCTTGCTAGCTGATTTGGAATGTGGTTTTATTGCATTGATGCTGACTCAGATGGTTTGCAAGGGTAAATTCTGAACCTCATCTACCTGCTACCGTTTCCTTAGATGTCTGGGGAGTCAGAGCATGGGAGCAGACCATCTGTCATTCTCAAATCAAAAGAAATATTTGAAAAGTTCACTCAGAAACAGAAATGTTCATCGGCTAGGGGTCAAATCTGGGACACTCTTACACTTGAATAACCCCATATGGAATGGCATTGGCAGGAGCCAGCACCCTCTAGGGCATACAGACATCCTGCATTACACATCTGAAATGCACGGCCGTGCATGAAGGCTGCCAGAGTCAGGAAGAAACATCTGCAAAAGAAGCACCAGATTTTGATGTAATGTGTACTGCCTTCCATTGGATCAGAAACAAAACCCGTGGGGAAGAGGGAGAGCTGTCCATTCAGGCAGCCTAGCTTTCTGTGGTAAAATGGTTACTCCTCCTGCCAGCCTTCAGCAAGGTATTAGATCCCCTCAGCAAAATGACACCCCACAACCCACCCCAGGAACACCCACCCAGGACACAAGCTGCAAAGACAGAGTAAAATTTGTAAATCCCTGTTGGATTTGGGGTTTTCAGCCTTGCTATGTCACTGCGAGCCCCGGAGTTGCCAAGAAGTGCCGATATTTTCTAATATAAGTTGTGGGTGACCAAGAGGGGGTTAATTACATATCAATTCACTCTGCTCTCCTTGACTATTGAAAGTTGTTGGATACAGATAGAGCGATAAAAGGCTGAGCGCAGCTGTCACTTGGTGGTGAAGCAGGGCTGGTGCCCTTTGGCAGTGACAGTGGAACAAATAGGTTGGGAGGAGGTGTTCTACCTGCCCAGTGGGAATCTGGCTGGAGATCCAAGAAGTGTCTTTAAGGTTCAGAGTAAAACTGGGGGATGGATGGAGTGACCATAAGCATTAAATGCACTAGTTCAATGTTAAACATCTTGAAATATTATGGGTTTGTTTTTTCCTAAAAATCACAGCACTCTGCTGGTTACTGTAGGCTACAAGGTACACTTGCTTTTAGGCTTTTTTCTCTGATCCTAAGAATTATAAATCTGTCTTATTGCTAGTGGGTGAAAGCTCAGGTATCTAAATCACTATTATGAAACTGTAAATACACCATCTGACAGCCCTATTTCAAGACTGCATAATAGTCACAGTTGACAATGCTGAAGATAACTCAGGTCAAAAGCATCTGAGTTAATTTCCAAAGGTTCCTCTCCCACATTTCCTCCTCCTAAAGGCTCCTGACTGCTCTGATGCGGGTGATCTTGATTAATAATGCAGAGATGTGTGAGAAGGCAAAAACAGCATCAATCCCTAGAAGGCAGTTCAATAAAGCAACAAATGGTTTTCACCTGAGGTGTGTATTTATCCTGACGGTGCTGTGATGAGACAGATAAAAAGCTAGATAGGAAGGCTGGTTCTGGGCAGTCCTGGAGCAACAGGCATCTTGTATGGCTCCCTTCTGCCTCATGACAGATTATAGGCTTTGTGTCTCCTCTTTCTCAGCAGAAGTACTGATGTGATCCTGGCTCCTTACAGTCTCAGCTCTTCAGAACTCAGCAACAGAGAACATAAGAATTCTGTCCCATGGGCCCCAGCTACTCTGGAGAGTACAACTTTAAATTTTACTTCAAGGGGGAGCCAGAGCAGCAAATATGTAGTGGAGGATTAAAGTGATTGGAATGGGAGCCTCTTCTGTGTCAGTTCTGTGGCTGCTTTACCAGAGTGGCATAACGTGCATGGAGAGGCCTGGGATTAGCAGACATAGTCTAAACGGTCTTGCTATGATAATTTATATAAGAGGCATGATATCCTATTGGATGAAATGATGCCCTGATTAGCTCACTCCCCTGTTTTCTATTCACATTGCTCAGATATGTTTCAGTGCTGGCAGAGGTAGCAGCGCAGTAATACAGGTCCTCAGTGCAGATAAAATGGCATTGTTCTGTTCCCTTTGGAAAATCGGCCCCTCTTCTCATACACAGGTCTAGATTAAGATTCTCCTATTCCCTCCTGTCCTGAACAAACTCTTCAACCACTGCCAATGTGACTCTGCTCTGTCTTCCTGCATCTTCTGGCAGGAGCTGGTGCAACCAGCAACCACTCAACACCCTCTGACAGGCTTGTACAGACAGTGCTGCTGCTCTCTGCTCCTCAGCGCCATGCTGGGAGCCCATTATTCCAAGGCCTTTTGATGCTGGGCTCTACCACCAGCTTTAAGATTGCAGCACCTCCTGGGCTGGGAATAAATGGGCTGTGTATGTGTTTGTCAGTACTGGCCTGCAGCAATGCATGCAGGCAAAATGGAAATACGTGAGAAGCAACATCAGCAGAATGTCCAGAGGGACAGACTCTGATGGCATACATGCACCTCCACACCCAGACAAGTACCCTCAGTGCATGCAGTGACAACCAGCTCAAATGAAACTTAACATGAACCAAAAGGAAAAAAGCAGCTCGACAACTCAGACCCTTGGCAAAATGAAACCAACGCGAAAGCACATCTGCAAAAAATATGGCAAATTAACAACCTTATTCATTAACAAATTCTCTCGTGATGAGTAATGTCTCCTGGCACCTAGGAAGCAGTCAACCTCAAGCTGGCAGAAGTCAGGAAGGATGTTGAATAATCCTGTTTTTTGCATCAGGTGATCATTCTGGAGGCATGTGTCTTCCCTGGCTCTTTTAGAGGCTCTAGCCCTTTCAAAGGGAAGGCTGCAAGCTGTGGTTGCAATCCATGAAGGGTGCTGGCCTGCTTTTCACTTCCCCTTCTGCTCTCTAACCTATTAAACCAGAGATATGTTACTGTAGGTAAGTTAGAGACTACTAAAAGCGGTTTGTGATCTGCTAAAATCTGGGGAAGTTTTTTCTAGCCTTTCGGGTAACTGTGTGAACTGCCCGAAGTATTGCCTGACTTGCTTGGACTGCTGAAGGTTTGCCGTGGCTTTAGGATGTAAGGAAAAACAGTGGCTGCTTGCAGCCATTGACAAATGGAGGGCCACAGACCTCACTCATTGAGCTCAGGGGCCAGCACTGGCAGATTTTTTCACTGTGTTATGTTGTTGCTCAATGACTTGTGCAACCACTCAGGGTTTAGAAGGACTGCACCCATCACCTTATTAATTCAAATAGCATGCTGCCAGACTCAGATAAAGGGGAACTAATGACCTCCTGCAGTGTCAGGGGTTTGTTTGCATTGTTTTCTATGCCAACAACTGTGAACATTTTCCCTGGAGTGAAGAAACTTCCTCCAGTTGGGTTCTTTCTGACGACCAAACGAGCAGAGGAGTGGCACATGGCCATATTGCTTCATACTGATAGACAAAAAAATGCCTGTAAATATATTTGTTTGCTCAAGGGTTTTTCTTTTCTGATGTGATTATGCTTTTTTTTTCACTATGCTTTTGCAATATCACGGACCTTGAGTCCTCTCTCTCTCACTTTTGATGAAATACTTATAAACTACTAAGGAGGTGCCTAACACAGAAAAATGACTCATGACTTTATATCTGATTGCCAGTTGCCAGCCTTGAATAATTCCCAGGTTCCTTTTCCTGTGCTCCTCCTGTAAACAGCTCTCCAGGGTACACAGATCTTTGAGACAAGCTCCCAAGCCACCTGCTCTCTTCCTACCTGCTGTTCTTTTTTCTCTCGGCATGAAATGTCTGGCTAAGGTTTCTGTCCTGAAGGACCTAACAGCTGCTGAACTGGGTTATATCCACAGAGAAAGGAGCTAGGGAAACAGAGAGACCAGTAACCTAGCTCTAATTTTTTTCCTCTCCAAGAGAGGAATAGTCATGAGACTAAAAGGCAAGAAAAAAAGCTTTGTTTGAATTGTCAGCTTTCTGTTGTGTCTCCCCTTCCCTCAAGAGATACATATATATATATGTCAATATCGATATATATATGGCTTCTGCCAGCCCAAAACTAATTCTTAGTACCCAACAAAACCGAGCTTTCCCCCCTGCACCAACAGAGAGCTCCTGTTAACTCATCCTAAAGTTATTAGGGTGTATTAACTGGTTTTGCTAAGCCTTTTGCAAGGCACCATCCATCTGTATTTAGCTTGTGTTTCATCATATTCACCATGTCTCTATCCAAGACACAGCCTGTATTTTCTGTCCTCTACACCACCTCTTGTCAGCTTAGGATAAAACCCTTACTTCTTGGATTTTGTTCTTCACATTATTATATTAAAAAATACTCAGACTGAATGGGCCTATGGCCAAGTAGTCCAGCCCATGCATATGACTGATGGTGGAAGATACTTCTCTGGAGCCAGGAAGGAGTTGTGCAGAGTTAAACCACCTGGAAATATTGTGCTGCCCTTAGGCACAGCTGTCAGATGGTACAGTGTAATTATTTCTATTATTTGTATCCCTTTCTTCCCTCTCTATCCTCTTTGTTCTTACAAGAACACCAGATTTAGTCTGAGTGCTACCATGCACCCATCGCAATGATGGAATTTGGTGTAAGATTGTTTCTCAGGGAGCCATTCAGGAGTTCCTGCTTAAACTCTTTTTTTCCCTCCCCTTCCATAATAGAACATCCTTTCCTCTCCTTGTAGTGGATTCTGTCTCTCATCTAGCAAATACCCTTTGAGCCAATTCGCATTGCTGGAGAGCAAACCTGAACCAAAGGAGTTTCCACACTTCTGATTTGGGAACCAGAGATTACAAAAGGGGTCAGCCCAGAGCAACAAGCAGGAAAGTTTAGACTAGAGCAGTGGTCTCCAAAGTGGGGGGTGTGCACAGCATGGGGTGCACAAGATTATTCAAAACTTTTTTTCCTGATAGGGGTATGCAAGATCAAAAAAGTTTGGAGACCATGGATCTACATTTACCGCAACGCACCTCCCCTTCCATGCTGTTCTGTCTGGAGGGTCCAAGGAGCCAACAGGATCAGCCATTTCAAGGGCACTTTAAACTTGGTTATGAACAGAAAGAACTCAGAGACAGGATGGCCACATGAAAAAGAGATGACCAGTGAGAGATTTCTGATGACTGGGTTTCTGCATATACACAAAACAGAGGCAAATATTTGCCCTGTGGACAAGCAGATCTCCAAGGGCTGGCATGAGTCAGTGTTTGCCAAGTGGTTGTTTTCTGTTTTCAAGGTGATTCTCTGAAGGCCTGAACATGAATGCTGACAGATGGTGATCTGGTATAGCAAATGTGAGTGTTTTTAGTGTAAGAACACACATTTTAGTACCATTTAGAAAGCAAAACTTAAGCTTATAAAGGACAACAGTAATCTTGCCCCGTTAATACGGACATTTTTGCATACTTGTAGTTGGCTGTTGTGTTAGGCAGTACCACATTCTGCATTCACATCAAGTCTGTCATCTTAATGAAAGTGAAAGATGTGAAGCCAAAGAAGACATATATCTGTCCAACGATGATTTATAGACATGGATGTACTTTAGTGTATGTGGTTTTTTGGAAACATTTCTACTTTTTCTGCCATTATCTAGATGTGTGGTTTCAGGGTAAGAAAATGGGTGCCACCTCTAAACTGACATTTTGAAGTGATTACCACTAGGTTTCAGAGTTAAATGACCTAGTTGTAAGAATGGAGGCAGTGCACACTTTCTGTCAGTTTGAGAGAGGCAGAAGAAACACTGCTGTGACCAGAGATTGTAGTGTAGCTGTAAGATCAAGCTCTTGGAAGTCCACTGAAAAACGCCTTGCTAGTCCTGAAGGTATCACTATGGAGCAAATGGGCAGAAGGACACACCAAACTGAAGGAAAGGTAACAGAAGCAGTAGCTGGTGACAGTTTCGTCTGCCCTGTTTGTATGAAGTGGTCTTTGGGAGTGTAGGTATCAATGGAAGCCCATTTTCTCTGTCTCCAGCAGCCTGAGGAACCTCGCAAGAAGCACAGGTTGTAATCTGAAACTCGGATTGTTTTGGAACTGTATTGCAGAATGGTGGTGGGACAGGCACAAACCATCCCATCTTGCCTCAGAAATGTGCAACAGTTGGTGGGGCACTGGCTGGCTCCCCTGCCAGCCTGCTCCCACATAACAGTGGCCCCTGGGACAGACTCCAAGTGCTTATTAGCAGCTGCTCTGTTGAGATGTGCAGGAGATCTGGTGCAGCAGCAGGAGATGGTCTGTCACCAAAGTGGCATGAGGGTGGGCTTATATCAAAGACATTAATTTTGGCTGACAGGATGGCAATAGGTTAATCAAGCAGAAAAAGCAGTGAGCAGAAGATGCTTTAACCCTTTCTGCTTCCTTGCAGGCTCTGGAGAGTGGAATCAGTCCTTAAGCCACCCTCAGACTTGTGCATGCACCTCCTTGCCTAGCCTGCTTTCCAGGCTTTCAGTCCAATTCCCCACTGGTGTTCAGGCTCTCTCTGCTATCTCCTCCCACCACCCCACTCCTTCTTTGAGGCTTTTTGTCAGTCCTGGGTCACAGCTGGGAAAGCCACAGTGTCCTGGGGAGGAAACCCTCATAGGGCACCATTAGTGGTCAGCTCTTCATTCAATAAAGAGATGATTATTTAGGAAATGAAGCACCACAAAGTATGCTAATTGTTAACTGCCCTCTCTTGCCCTGTCTGTACCTGATCTCAGGAGGAGACTGGCACCATGCTTTGGTGTCCTCCAGCCCCTGTGGACACTCCATGGACCCCTGCTTAAAAAATGTGGGTGTTCATGCATGTGCTGTAACCTTAGAGCAACTACCCTGTTCTTCCATCAGTATTTCTACTATTTAGACTGTTGTGTGGTTGTTTGGGCTGATTTTTCTTTTCTTAGCAAAATCTACAGGTACAGACTGTGATGGCTTGGTAATAATAAAGTGCCTCTTTCTAAGCAGGGATGCCTCAGAATTTGTCTGAATCCAGTCAAAAGGTTTTATCTTAAAATAACCAGCTTTTTTCTTTTGTAGCACAACAAATCAAAACCACATCTGCTCCACACTGAGTTAATTTGTGCAGGCTCCTGATCACCTCATGTTTTAATATTGCAGCTATAAACCCTGGAGTGCAAAGGTGGTGGTCAGAATGGTGACTTGCAGAAATGCCACCAGACACAAGGTTGACAGCAACATTGTGAGGCGTTGCTTTAATGATCTTTGTTTCTTTGAGTTATGCAAACAGCTTTGAGTTATGCAAACACCCTTCTCCTTCTGTGGCTGTCTAAGGCCAGAAGCCTGGTAGCTCAATGGAGGTTGCTGTTAAGGTGACGAGTAGAGAGAAGATACCGAAAAATTCATTGGCAAATCCATGGCTTGCACATACACTGGCTGAAAATAAAGCACAAAACCGCCAACAGCAACATTTGCAGAGCATTCAGCCAGTTCTGGCTTCACCTGTACATAATATTCAGATGTCCTTGGCATTGGATCAATATCCTGGTTTGTGGTGTGAGGAGGGAGGGAGGAGGACTGCAGCAGGAACTCCTGTGTTTGACTTGAACATGTCGCACTCAAATTCAGGTGTGGTGCAGTCTGCCATCTATTTGATTGAGAAAGTAGCATTTGAGCTTGACTTGTAATTATTGATGATCTTTTCAAATAAGAAACCCCCTGCTTTCAGCATAAAGGATACAGGCTCAAGTTCCAGGTTATTTTTATGCACTCCTAATCCCTCAAGTTAAAAATCCCCCTGGCATAGCTCTAGGCAAAGATGGGATTTGGTAACTACTCTCATTATTACTTTTTTTTTTTTTTGTCTTTTTGTAAAGGTGGTTCCTTGTTCTCTGCTACTCCACCCAAACCCCCACTTTTCCCACCGTATGGATTCTTGCTTATGTTGCTTTTTCAGCATTATTTTCTGAAGGGGTTACCTCTTGTTCCCAAGTACATTCTTTCCACCAGCTTGGGCTGTTCTGCGAAAAAAGGAAGCAGCCAGTGCAAAGCATTCTAGCATGAATCAGAAATCCTTATGGATGAGCTAAACAGAGCGGAGCAGAAACCAGGTCAACAGCAGCTCTCATGAGAATTTAGCTTTATCCCTGGAGTGGCCATTGTAATCTGTCCTCCCAGCCCTTCTGCTTCCCTGTACGGTCACACCTATGCCAGGAGGGGCGTGCACAAAATCTTTGTGTGGACAAGGCAGGTTGTGCTGACCAGTGACAGCACGTCCCACTTTTCCTTAGGAAAAAAAATCATCAATTAACTTACTTGGAAGTGTTTTCCACCCCCATTAGTGAAGCCAAGCCTGTCTGCTCCCTTTCAGAATGATGTTTTGCCTGTGAGGACCAGCTCTTGTGTGTGTCTGTACAATAAGCATCGGATAAGTCCCACATCTCTCTCAACACGAACATTTACAAACCAGAAGCAGAAAACACCACATTCTCCCCCTTGTGGTGATGTTGGAGTCTCTGCGTCACGAGAAATCCAAATGCCAGGAGAGCCAACAACGTGGATTGGGACACTTGGGAATTGGAATGAATTCAGCTGGCAAGGTCCAGTTCTGGTTTATTACATAACCCTACAGGATGTATAGGTATATACAGGATGTACAGGTATAGGAGAGCAGCCTTGCCTGCTGAAGTGTGTACCAGGCCCCATTAATGGAGCACAGCTGCCAGCTGCAGCCCAGAGGTGAGCTACAACAGCACTCCCATCCAGACTTCACAGCATCTCCCACGATGAAGCATGCATTTGTGCTTGGCTAAGAGATCTTCCTGGCTGCAGTGTGTTAGCAGGGCAAAACTTCTCAAGAGCTGCTTTCTGCCTGCGCCATGACCCCAAAGCAATTGTAACAGTTTTCTGATAGCCCCTTTCTGCCCCATTTCTTGCACAGTTTATGGCTCTCTTTGGTCCCAGGTTCTCTCCATTTTCAGCCAGACTTAGTTAAAAGATGGAAGAGACAGAAAGACAGCTAAGTCAAGAGAAATGAGTGCAGGACACATTGCTCCATGATGTCAGGTACAACACACGTCTGACAACGCACTGCTAGAAATATCTTTCAGGCTGCTTCTGTGAGGAGGTAATGTATATTTAACTCGTGCTTCAGAGATTGCCATGGCTTCCAAGAGGAAGGATTTCTGGCAGAGTGTGATATGCATTTTTCATGGCAAAGGTGCAGTAACATGATGCCAGTGGCACAGCTCTACGAGTTTGAACATAAACAGGAGCACCATGATGGGTCCCAAGTAATGTCATATCCATGGTTGTAATGTTCTGCGGATGCACAGAGAAGATAATTTGTAGCTGTTTGTATGCATTTACTGCTTTACAGAAATTAAAAATTCAGTCAATCTGATGGTCTCTCCTTGTGACCAATTCCTTAATTTGATGTACATTGTTAAAATTAAATTACATCAGAGTCTTGGCTTTAAAATAAGTTTTAAAAGAGCATTTGGGATTTAGTTACGAATTTTTTAAAGTGACTGCTATCAGTGGATGGGAACCCCTCTGCTCAAATATGAGGAGTTAATCTCAGTGAAATTTAGATAAGTTTATCACATTATCACTTTTAAGGGCACTTGTTTCACATTTCCATATGTTTTCTCACATATACCAAAACCAATTTAGAATGATAGTCAAGATTTGTATGCAGTATCTTTCTCAAGGAAGCTAGAATGCCCTGAAAAGGCTCAAAATTTACAAGAGTTGGCCAGACTCATGATTTGGTGGGACTGAATTCAGGGCTGGGAAAGATGCAGGATCAGAAAGAAATCTAATTCCCTTCAAGACTGCCATACCAAAGCAAGCCATTGTATACTTGGCTGCTGAAGAACAAGGACTCTCTTTCCCCAGCTAAAATGTCTCTCCTGTCAGCTTAGGAAAAGCAGCACTCCTGCAGTCTGTGCTGCCTGAGTTGCACAGAGCAATAGTGCCTATTCCAGCATTGGTATTTTGCAGAGAACGTAATTCCCAAGGAATGTATTTTCTTAGCACACCACTGTCTTTAAAAATAAAAGCTCCAAAGAATCATCGTGTAATTTTTTTTTCAAAATGTGATTTTTCATTAGTAATTTATTCAGTCTAGCAGATGCCAGCCTGCAAACTATGCAAAGAGCAAATCTCTTCCTCCAAGTGTAAATATTTATAGATCATATTAAATAGTACTTAGTACTGTGCAAACATATTGTCAACAGTTCTAGCCAGATTCTTCCCTAATCGCAGCCTGGGAGTTGGCACAGGCATGTCCTCCATGAGAAGATGGTTATCAGAAAAAATAATAGCAGGCTAAATAGGTTCTTGGCTTAATTAAGACTGGAGTTTACACCAGAGGTGAATCTGGCCCACACCAAGTTAAAACTCTGTTATAGCAGCTTGTATGTACCACACACAGAGCTGGAAAGATGATGCTTCCCTGGGGAGACAGCTTTCCCAAGCAGGCTGGGAACCTCTCTTGGCACTGGGCAAAATGGGCCATTACAATGCAGGGCAGGGAGTTTCAATCTTTTTTATGCTTTAATGTAGTTCCACATTTTCTTAGACATAATAGGAGATGTATGACTATAATTTGCATTAACTGGCTATGCTTATTTGAATAATCCAGAAGAGCAAATATTCCCCATTCAAATCACCATCTGTTCTTAAAACAGAAATGTGTTATTTCTTAAACATAGATCTGCCTTTCGGTCTCCAGCTCAGCCAGTGCAACATCTCTGAATGGGTTAATGTCTTGGACACAGCTTGACTATACTGAAATCATTTGTGTTTAAACTAATATCCTAAAATCTCCTTCCTGCACCTCCAGCCCAAAACCCTTTGATAGCATTTTGTTATATCCCATAATCTCTATTCTCCTGACAATCTGGAATAAGTGCAAACCAATTGAAAGCTCATTTATATTCTATGAAAACCGGCTATTGCAAGCATGTCTTAGCACCCTGGCTTTTCATATGAGACGTGTAAAGTTGCAAAGATCTCCAAACACTTCAAGATTGTCCTGTGGGTGCCTCAAAGGAAACAGCCCAATTGACTTTCTCCATGCCTCATAGGGAGACCAGGTGAATCAGGGCACAGTCACATCCCATTCTCTTTGGCTGCATGATCACAGATTTTTTTTTCAGTGCCTGTACTTTCCCATTGCACATCTGGACTTCTCTATTGGCATTTTTTTTTCCTCCTGGGACTGTTTTTCCCAGAAATGTCCTTGTTTTCCACTACACCAACCCTAAAGGCCACATGCTCTTATGCTTTGCTCAACAGCTTCACAATATTTCCTCTGCCATTGTGCTTGGCCCTGCCTGATAATGTTCTACAGCAGACAGTCCCCCTCCTCCCTTCAACTGTCTCTTCTAATTCTCTTACATTACAGAGCTTCCTTCTCCCTTCCTCCTCTGGAGAGGAGGGGAGGGAATATTTCAGTAAATGCTGATATCCTATATGAATGATGGAATGATAGATCTATACAATGTATACAGACAGATATGCTTTAAATTGATTGCTTAATGTAGGGTGCTGGCCAGCTTTGCATTATGTCTATTTTTAATTAACTGATGGACCAGGGTTTCAGCTCCTCCACCTCCTCCTCCTCACTGCTCATTTTGAAAAGCAAATGTTTGTGTTCTAAAATTATATTGGGATGTGTGAATGATTTTGGAATCACTTTCATCTACGGCCAGATTAGCAGTAGCAGACAAATCCATACATGACTTGAAGGTGAACAACGATTCCTTCCTCACCTGTTTAATGGTACAGTTACTATGTGAAGCATCTCACAGTCTGCACTGTGTCTGTGTGTGCACAAGGCTGGTTTCTGCAGGGGTTTTTTTTTGATGACTTTTTTCATAGCATCACAGAATGGTTTCAGTTGAAAGAGAACTTAAAGATCATCCAGTTCCAACCCGCCTGCCATGGACACTTCAGAGTGCAGCTGAAGTTTATTTACATCACTTATATCATGTATGTGTCTGTGTATGTGAGCAGTACAGACTTATCAAGGCTCTGTTTGCCCCTCTGTTTGCTGGGGGCTGCTGATGTGCAAACTTTTGCTATAGACACCAACACTAAAAACAACAAAGCAGTTCTTGAAGAGCTGATTTCTGGTCTTTGATTTAGTATTTATTTCAGCAGCATTCTCTGTTAAAGCAACGCTGTGGGCAGTGGACTGGCATGTCCAGTAAAGCAAAGCCTTGCACAGTGTAGGGGGTTATATGAGAACAGTTATGTTTGGATTATGGTAGAATGTGTGTTTTTCATACTCCGGGATTGCAAGACGCTGTTACCCAGTACACTTATCTATCTTTTCTTCTTTTCCTGCTGCGTGGTGATCATGAACCATAGAATGGTTTGGGTTGGAAGGGGCTTTAAAGCTCATCCAGTTCCAGCCCCGCGGCCACGGGCAGGGACACCTCCCACAGGACCAGGCTGCTCAGAGCCGGCGGAAACACGCGCAAATCGGGCCGGAATCGACGGGAGCTTTGCCGAGACCACTCCTGCTGCAGTGCCGCGACCCGCAGCCGGTGACGCCAGAGTTCACGGTGCGGAAAACCCAGAAGGAGAGGGAAAATAGCCTGGTGTGAGCGCAGCCTCTCGCTGCTGTGCCCTAGACAGATCTGCAGAGACACCCCAGCAGTTCGCGGTAATCACATAATTCACACACACGGGCCCGGGGCCGCTATCTCCCGTCACTTCCGCGGGCAGCGCCCGCCCTCTGCCCCGGGGCCTTCCCGGGGCCTTTCCGGGGCGATCGCCGGGGGCGGGGCCGGGGCGGGGTCCGCGCGAGAGGGGCGGGGCCAGGGGAGGCGGACCAATGGGGTGCGGGCGGGGCGGGGCTCGGCCGTGGCATGTGGCGGGGCCGCGGGGCTCCTGTGTTCCTTCCCTGCCCGGGGCTCTCCTTGCCTTTCCCTGCCCGTGGGGGCCGCCCCAGCGCCGGCCGAGCGCCTCTCCCGCCTCGGGGCCGCGTCCTCCCACGAGCTCCGCCACGTCGTGAGTTGCGGGCGGGCGGTGACTCGTCCTGGGCCTGAGGGAGCGCGGGCGGGAGGGACGCGGGGCCGGGCGAGCGGCCGTGCCGGGGTCTCCGGGGGCGCGGAGCCCGGGCGGGTGCGGCGGGCAGGGAGCCGCGGCCCGTGAGCGGGGAGCGGCGGCTGGGCAGCCGTTCCCGTGAACTGCCACATGAGTTGCGAGTACATTGTGGCACGAGTTGCGAATAAATTTTGCAGTAAGTTGCAGCCCTCCCCCCGCAGCGGCGGAGGGAGCGGTGGCTCCGCTCCCCTGCAGTGTGTGAACGCCTGGAGATGATTTTGTTCGAGGAGGGAGCGGGGAGAACTGGATTTCGATGCGGGGAAGAGGTGATTGACTCAGCAAGTAACTCAGCGCCGGAGTGTAACATTTTTAGGCCCTATGGAGCACCTCAAAGATCCGGTGTCTGTAGGAGTCGCCACTCTTAGGCATGGCATCACTGATACGTAAATATATCGTGTGTTCGAATAAATAATGTTGAGTGCAAGTGAGGTTACGCTGGTAAGTAGTATCGCACTGAAATATTTTTCAGTTTGTCCTACCTTAAGTAAAGGTTTTCAGAAGGTTTAACTGTACCCTGGGCAATGTTAGCAAGGTGTCAGCTGGAGTCCAGGAAATGACAGGAAGAATAAACACTGTTCTTTGACCAAGCTCTCAAATACGGCATTCTGCAGGAATATCCTATTGCAGTGAATCTTCATCTGGTGGATTCAGCCACCAGATGGTAAAGGTAAAATCCTTTAACTTTCCTCTCTATCTCCCAAGCTTTGTTTTCTAGGATTGGCAAAGAAAAGTCCTGTCGCAGGATCGTGTCAAGTGATGTGCCTTGATGTCCTACGTGTTAGCTGACTGAATCCCTGCCAGACTTGGTCATGCAACACCACTGCTGTTTCCTGATAAAGTGAGTTATCTGACTGCTTACTGAAGGGACAAACTCAAGAAATCCTCCCCAGCTTAAGACAGATTGCAATGCAGTTTTGATGAGTAGTGTAAACTTGCTGATTGTGAACATTTGGTGCCCTTTAGTCCTCAGAGGGTTTGTGATTGAACAGTAGCTTTTGAAACTGAGCTAGAAGATGCAGGTTGATGCAATGTTTCTGTCTCAAAAGTGCATGTATTTTTGTATTATTCTAATCTATCTACCATAATCAACAACTACTGTGTATGTTAATGCAGTCCATTATGTGGCAATGGATAGTTTCGAAGGAGTCCATCAATTTTTATTAGCTTTCACGTCTGGAGTAGATTTGTGCACGTGTTGTGTGTGTTTGCTGTGTGATTCTGGCTTTTATGTGTATATAATGCATGTATACACACGTGTATTGTTTTAGTACTTTTTTTTGAGAAATTCCAGGCTACATGCTTCTTAACATGTTGGTGAGGACATCTGTATTTTTTGTTTTTAATTGCAAATTCCCTGCTGGATTTATAAACCTACCTGCCAGGAAACAGACTATGCATCTGATTATCTATTATTGAAATTCTTATTGGCACATCCCCACAATCTGAAGCCTCTGCCTTCTAAGGGAAGTCTCCTGGCATACGCTTTTTGAAGGCTACAGGAGTAATTTGCCAGCAAAATTTCAAGCTTTGGTGATGAAAACTTCAGTGCTGAAGACCTGATGATGTATTTAAAATAGCTGTATGCACACCCTGGATTACAGGAAAGGTACTAGTAGATTTCACTCATATGTTACTGGCTAAATTTTCAAGGGAAAATGTTGCAGAGACATTAAGGAATGGAGATATTTGTGCATTGGAAAGCTGGAGGAAAAAGCAGTCAGTTTACCAGGTCTTGCAGGTACTTCCTCAGCTGCTGTGCATTGCAGAGCAATGACAACCCACACCAGCTGGTCGTTTGTCCATATTTCAGATGGGATGGGATGCTTTTCTGAAGGAGCTGTCTGTACCTATTACACAGCTGGTTCAAAGTTCATTTGTGAGGTACATGAGATATCCTTCTCACCCCTGTCCAACACAATAATTGTTGGATGAAACTCCATGGGTTGTGCTGAACCAGCAGCCAGATAAGATGATCTTTATGACTTTTTTTTCCTCCTGCCCTTAAAAGGACTGTGAGGGCAGTATCCCTGCTGTGTGTGCTGTTGCTGGATGCCATCTGACACTGTGTGCTCTGGCTCAGCAAGGTTGGTTCCCTTCCCAGCTTCCAGCCTGTTCTGCAGGTGTGATCCTTTGTCATACCCCACGTGTCAACGATACCCAGTCTGTCTGGGTGTGGAAAAGGCTCCTGGAGGACTGTTGGCTTTGTTGATAGCCAAGAAGTGAAATAAAGTGCTGTTGAACCCTCTCTTGCTTGATGGTAGCAGCCGTTTGATGTGTTCATTCCTCCAGTCATTTCTCATTCCTTCCTACAGCTTAGACTGGGGGTGTTAGTGAAGGAGTTGTGAATTGGCAGCTGGGGTCTAAGGATGCTTCTGGCACTGCAGGGACAGTGACAATGCTGAAAATTAGTGCAGGCAGGACATGGTTGTGCATTTTGGGTTCACAGCTCCTCCAGCTTTTGACTGCTGTCAATCCAAGAGAGTCCCCATGCAGGTAAGGTGCTCAGGGTGCTTGTGGTGCAGCAGTTCATTCAGAAAAGGACAGTGTATCTTTGCCATGGTATGGAAACCCCCTTCTTGAAGGAATGTCTGCATGGACATTTCTGCATGTTCCTGTGAACAACTTATCCAATGAAAGTAAATAGCAGGAACTGCAGGAATGGGCTCTAATGCTCAGGGGAACGACATGATTGTCTTGATGGTGTGTAAAGTAGCACTTGACTGCTTGTTGTTTTGCTGTCTGGCTTGCTCATTGATTTGGTTCTGTAGGTGAAAACCTTGCATTTAGCTGAGGGCTCTGCTTTGCTGATCTTGTGATTTCACTGGAATGAGGTCTCCTCAGGGCAGTTTTGAATGTCCATCACCATGGGTGCCAAAATGTCTGACAGTCTTCCATTTCCTTTGCTGGCTTTATTTTTCTTTGCTGTTCTGAGCACAGGCTCCTCAAGGCTCAGATCTTGGGTTTTAGTGCTGAGAGCAGTAGGTGTGCTGCTGCACTGGCACCGAGGTGGTGCTGTGTAGTGCTGTCAAACTGGATGTGACTGAAACCCTGTCTCCAGTGGTGGGAAGGCTGGTCTTTAAACACCCTTTGCAGAATGCGAGGCCTCTGGAATGACAGTGTGTGGGTCTGGATTCTTCATCACATCATTTCCTCCTGTTTCAATAACTTGTCAACCATTTGGAAAACACACTGGGTGCTTGTTTGGTTGGTTGTTTTCCTGCAGGACGATGTGCTATGAAGAAAGGAACAGAAGGCAGAGAGCCAGGGATGTGGATGCTTGTTTATTGCAGCCAGTTGCATTGTCCCCCAGGGTGGCAGGACCCACAGTCCACCTGTACATCTTGCACCTCCCTGAGGAACCAGTTGATCCCCCATTCCATCAGGAAGTTCAGCCTGTGCTGCCAGTGTGGGTTGCAGGGGTGTGCCTAGATTATCTCTGTGCATCACCCCACAGCTCCTGGCACCTTTGCTTGAGGAGACTCAGCTGGGCTGTGTCCTCTGAAGGACAACTAAATTGTGTTCTGCAGATGTGGCCATGGGGTGTCCAAGCCCCCATAGCTACTTCTGTTATTCCATAGGTACACAGAGAGGGATGGAGACGTGGTCTGTGTACAAGAGCCTTTTAATTAACTTACTGAGACATTCAGCAAGTGTGCTTCAGCCAGTAATGACTGTCCAGGAGGGCATTGGGATTGCCTTCCCTGGCTCCACCTGGCTCTGACTTGGTGCCAAGCCCAGAGAGCTCCTTATGCAATAGTCCAGCAAAACATGTCAGTCTATATTTCTCATGTGTCCTGGTGTCCTGGTTACAGATTTGTTTAAAAAAAAAAAAAAAAAAAAGAAAAAGAAGGGGTGAAGGAGAGTGGCTGATAAAATTTGTGTTGAATTTTGCATGTATGTTTGTGTTGAATTTATATTTGTTTGGCTTGAGGAGACTTTGCAGAACTTTAAGTAAATCTGGTTTTAAATCCACTTAAGTTAAACTCCTACTACAACTAGTGTGTGGAGACCATGATGAAATCTCATTAATTTTAATAGGATTAAGCATGTTCTTTCGCTGAGTCGCCCTCTCTATTTTTTTTTTTTTGGCTTTTCTGCATAGAAAGCAAGATAAACCTTTCCCACTCTTCCACTTCTTTGTGAAAATGCTTTGAAAGTCTCACAGAAATATCTCTCTGGTTGCATACAATAACATTTTACACATTTTTTTTCCTATGCTTTCAGCTGTAGTCCTACTGTATCCAGGCTTTTATTGGCTTTTGCTTTCCCTAAAGGCGCAATAATTCCTGACAGCAAGAACACAGTTACAAATGTTTGCATGGTAAGTTTCTACACTCAAAATCATTATTTTTGCTTTTAATTTCTCTGGATAGATTTGAAACTGCTGTGAAATGAGCCAATTAGTAGGGAGAAAATCTGTAGATGTCAGCAGGAACTGAGCATGTGCAGATTGGTGAGGGCAAAATTAATCTCTCTTCACCGACCAGGAATAAACTGGAGAACAGGAAATAAAAGCGGAAGTGGTCTGAATGCAAACTAGTTGAAGTTTATTACAAATATTGCAACCATTAACAACCCTTAACTGGAGAAGGAGGCTGCTTCATGCATTTGTGTTACCTCTTTACTTCCACATTTCTCAGTGCACATCATGCCCTGAATATCAATATTGATATGGGAATTTGATTTGTTTGTAATTTATGTTATAGGAACACTCCTCTCTCTCCATCTGAAAAGACAAATCCCACAGCAGGTATTTCTGGATGTCCCTGAGATGCTCCTAATGACACACTTACTACGTATGTGCTTTCACAGGAAAAGCTGACTGTCTTGTACCTGTGTACTAAGCTGGATTTCAAGAGACTTGATTTTTATTTTCACTCCCAGCTCTGACCAGTTCCTCCTATAGCTATACACAAATGACTCAGTCTTTTCACACCCGTTTTCCCACCCTGTGAGATATGGGAGGGTTGATCTATCTTGACTCTGCTCTGCTCCTTTGAACTGATGCCCTGTTGTGCTATGGACTAGCCCATATTACAAAGGTTGGGCTGGTGTTTTTGTGTCAGCAAAACTCCTCTATGCCATCAGTCCTTGTGATGAAACTTTACATTATCAGTGTGTTGTCTTGTTGGCAGTAGCATTTAGATTGAAACTCCTGTATCTAATTAAAAAAAGGAGAATGTGGTGGGGAAAAAAGCTTTCCTTTTTTTTTTTTTTTCTTTTTTTTTTGTAAGATAAACAGAGATTGGCTTGTTAAGGATGGGGAATTTTGAGAGGTGAGAAATGCCTGGTGGTACCTTGGAATTCTCTATGTATAAGCAAAGAGCATTTATTCCCATCAAAAAAGGGTTAGGCTTGGAAGGGCCCTTAAATATAATCTAGTTCCAAACCCCCCTGCCATGGGCAGAGATGATCAGGTTGCTCAGGGCTCCTTCCAGCCTGGCCTTGAACACTTTCAGGGAAAAGGTATCTACAACTTCTCTGAGCAACCTGTGCCAGTGCCTCATGACCCTCACAGTGAAGAACTTATTCCTAGCATCTAATCTAAATCTCTCCTTGTCCTGTCACTGTCTTCCCCTGTAAAATGTCCACCTCCCTCTTTGTTATATGCTCACTTGAAGTACTGAAAGATCACAATGAGATCTCCCCAGAATCTTTTCTTCTCCACCCTGGACAACCTGAACTCTCTCAGCCTGTTTTTATGGGAGAGGTGCTGGACACAGCACTTCAGATGGAGTATCACCAGAGCAGAGTAGAGAGGTGGAATTCTCTCTCTTGACCTACTGGCCAGGCTGCTCTTGATGCAGCCCCGGCTTTCTGGGCTCCAAGGATCCATTGCTAAGACATAAATTATATCTTCATCTGTGATGGTGTTTTTTTAAGGGATTGCCAGCAGTTTATATTTGCATTGAGGAAGTGGCAGGACCCGTTGTTCTGGCTGTAATGACCATCTCTGAGGTGGCTGGGGTAGGCACGTGCTGTGGCTGAAATGCACCACTGACAATGTCTGGGATATCCCTGATTCCAATGGACACATTTTGGGTGGTGAAGCCAGCAAGGGAATGCAATGTCATGAGCCTGCTGGTGGCTACTCAGCTCAATTTTATGCAGCTCTCAGGTTCTACAGGTTCTGCTAGACTTATTCTCACATATAAAGTTAAACATGGCCTTTGTGTGTTTGAAGAATTACTGCCTAAGACAGATGTGGAAACAGCTGATAACATTCTTCAAGGACACTTGCTTGAGTTTGAGGAGTATGTGGCCTGGTCTGAGCTCTAATGCAGATGGCTTTTGTTACCAGCTGACTTGGTAAGCAAAAGCAGGAAGTTGTGTTTGTTTGCTGTTTAGCAAATAGCTTTTGACTGAAATCCCATGTATTTTTAGATTCCTGTTTGTTGCTTTTCTGCTCCCTTGCAAAGGGAGCAAGGATTTCTAGGCTTTGAAAATCTTGTAATGTATAGAAGCTGGATATATGTGGATGCAATGAGATAGGAAATATGTGAATTAACAGCTGTAGCAGAAGTGAGTTTCCAGTGCTGATGATCTATGCTCTTAAGGAATAATATCCAAATGAAGGAGGTTAAAAATAAAATATAAACAGAAAATGCTGGTGAGTTGGGGGATATTTGGTTGCCTTTTTTTTTTCCTGCAGGTTTGGCAATATTAGTAAGCAGTTCTTTCTGGGTGGTATGTTCTACACTTGGTCTTTGACCCCTCTGAAAGTGGAAACAGATGTAAAGCAAACTATGGAGCAGGCAACCTGTCCCCTGGGAGCTGACTGAAAACAAACCCCTCTACTCCTCTTAAGTTATTGCATGTCTTGGGACAAATTTGTTTGCAGTAAATCAGTAAGATAACACCTGCAGAGGTCCCTTCTGGAGTTAAAATACATGCTCCAAAATTGTGAATAACAGCTGACTCAGGCATTTGCATTTCACAGTCACTTCTTGGCAAGATAGAGTGAATGCCATCCAGTGAACATAGAGCTGTAACACAGGATTTCTTACAGAGATTCATCTGCATAAAAGATGTCTGGGGGAAGGAGAGAATTTGTAAATAAAACATGTGGACAAATTTATTTCAGTATTTTTTCCTCTCATCTCCAGGAATGTCACTGCTGGAGGGAAGTGCTTTAAAAAGCAAAGACCAAAATTGTGGGCATGCAGTTTAAGTGGTTAGACACTGTTTGATTTTGTAGGCATCTGCATAGGTAGAGTTTTCTATCTTGGCCTTTAGGTGCTGGAGGGTTTGCTAAGCAAGATCTTCTTCAGATGGCTGTCAGAAAAAGAAAGACATATAAACCCAGAACTAATCCCAAAATCCTCACTGCAGAGCAGTTTTCTGCTCCGTTGTCAGCTTGGGCAGATTTACCTCAAGATATAATTCAAGCAATTGAAGTGAAAGTGTCCTTCTCCATTACATCCTGAGAAGATGCTGGTTCTAAACTGCCCAAAACAGAGAAGGAACCTGAAGAGAAGACTTCTGGTCCTCTGACCCACTGCTATCTGGAGTTTTCTCTGATCTCTTTTGGAAACTTTCAGATTTTTGGATAATTTTAAGAAGCAAACACACTTCTCAGTAGTTGACAATTGTGATGTTGGCATCATGCATTGTGTCACTCTGAGATTCCTGACATTCCATAGCGGTGACTCTGCTGCTTATAGGACAGTCCTTGGATAACTACAAACTGCAGCTTTTGAGGAAAGCAGCATTGGTGCCACTTCACCTTGTGTTCTGAAGCAGTTTACGTGGTTGGATTTAACCCCTCTGCTTCATTACAGTTGAACAGGAGCAAGAGCAGCTGAGAGGGCAGGGGCAGGTTTATGGGTTTGAGGTCCTTACAGCCAGCTGCTGGGACTCTTCAGCCTTCAAGTTGGACTTGTTAGTCTGTTCTCTAGTTCTGAGGGTCCTAAACTTTGTTTAAAGGATGAGGCTGAAGAAGTGTTGTACCTCAGTGCTGACTGCCTGGGTTCTCACTCTTCTGCATTTATAGCCATTTCTCATTCCAGTCTTGCAGAGTCTCTAGCAGCAAACAACTTGAAACAAAAGGTATTGTTTGATAGGTAGAAGTGCATGTTAATTCAAGTGTGAATTATTTAATTCTTGGCACATCTGTTGTTTTGTATCTGATTTCATTCAGTCACAGTCTGTTCCACCTGCTGGTTCCTGACCTGTAATGGTGTTCTGCTGATCTGATTATATTGGACAGGCACTGGAGTACACTGGAGCTGAAGTCTTCAGAGCACCAGTCAGAAGCAAGCAGTGAGAGTTTCTGCTTGCAGTGTGGTTTTGACATGCTTGTCCTTTCCCTTATTTTTGTTGTCTGAGCTTGGACAGCCTCTCTCAGGGAAACTCTTGGCCTCGGTAATTAGTGTATGGTGGGCTCATCTTTGAACCAGGGTCTAACTAGGGTCTATCTTGTTGGTAGTTTGGCTTTTCTAGTTCACTGTTCCCCTCATTCCAGGTTTGGAGCATCTTTGGTATAAAATCAGTAACCAGGAGATTCTACTAGGTTCAGTCTTCCTGCTGCTTTTAGGTCATAGCTTCTGGAGGACTAAGAATAACCTCTTGGTTTTGTTACAGGTTCAGGGGTTCAAATTTGAGAGAGAGGTTTCAACTTTGGGGTTTTTTTCTGTTTGTTGCTATACTGCTGAGCAAAAATTGGACTGATATAAGCACAGAGGCATCTGAGATGGCTTCTGAAAACATCTGTATTTGTGACCCCATCTGTCCAGTCAAATACAGAACACTATGCACATTCATGTCTTTGGTACAAGTTAAACTTGATGTTTGTGGTAGTTGTAATCTCTCTTGGTGAGCTGCTCTGCTGACTTTCTGTAGATGCCCATGACACTCAGGGGATCCCCTGGAATAGTTTGGAGCTCTTACTAGCCACATCAACAGCAGACAGATCTTGTATATTGAGCTCGGAAAAAAGAACCTGCTGCTGCCTGTGTAGTCCCTCTTCCGTGAATGAGGGGCTCTGTGGTACTGGAAGACCTTTGAGGAGCTCAAACCAAGCTTATTTTACTTTATTAGTCAGGTTTTGAGTATCAAGACTCAAAACTGTGATGAAGAATTACTCTGAAATGGAAAAGAGGGAACCTAGAACAAGGCAGGAGAGCGCAGCTGCTGCCCTGTTGGTGTGTAGGAGATGAGACCCAGGAGCTGGGCTCAAGCGCTGCTGCAGATGCTGCCTTGGCACTCCATGAGAGTAAGGAGAGGGAAGGATGTTTTTCATCTAGGTTCTGATAACAGATAGGTTTAAATTCTTGGTGTATGACCTTGACTAAGAAGAACCTGCCACAGGGAAGACCAGCAAGGATGAGGAGAGCTGCTGCTGGATTTGGTTCTTTCTTTCTTTGGAAAAAAAATAGATTTGGCTAGGCTTTCCCACCCACCCTGCCCTGTGATTTCCACACCTTTCAAGCTGTCAAAATCACAAAGCAGGGATGCATGTGCCAACAAACTTTATTTGGTATCACTATAAATGTATTCCTGGCTTGGATACTTTTAGAAGTATCTCTTTTTTGTCCTAACATACGTATGGTGAAAACCTCCCCAGTGTCATATTGTACTGAGATAAGCTGGAATGTCTTTTTGCTGCACCTCGCCTGGGAGATCTTACATATGAAACCATCTTTGTTTTTTAATCTGAGTTGTTTGCTTAAATAGAAGAAATCTCCTGCAATCTAGGAGCCTTCAGGTTGTTTTGCTTGTGAGGATAACTGGAGGTGGAGTCTCATATGTTTGGAATTTTTTAAAAATTTGTGTTTATTTTCTATATTTTAGGTTATGCAGAAAGATCTTACTTCCTTGAAGAAAGGAGAAAGTGTTTCCCTTTCTTCCTGTTGTTTTAGAGTTGAGCAGACATTCTTTTTCAGTCATTGTGCTGGGGTTGTGTTTTGGCTGCTTCCAGGCTCTGAACTTCTCCTGAGTGTCTGAGCTCCCACAGTTTTGCCTGATGCTTCTATAACATAAGGTGACATTTTTGCTATGTGTAACCCTGCTGAAAACTGTGCACAGGCTTAAATTCCTGAGCAGAGTTGCAGAACCTTGTGTTCTGGATGGAGCTATGTCCTGTGTTTCCATGGGCCTAAAACTAGTATTTCAGCTACCTAAACCTATAGAGGAGCATAATGATTTCTCAGAAATATCTGGAGTGGAAGATAGCATTTTAGTGAAACCTGCATTGATCTGGATTGCCAGGAATTTGCTGACTGTGGTAAAATTCTGCAGGAGGTAGGTGGGTGGGTGACCAGACTTTAGCACACTGGCACTTGCTCCAGAGGTAACACTTGGTTATTTGTACCTTCAGGCTGAAGTGCTGCTTGCTAAGTCTCTGTTAGCTCCATGCTTGTCAGTTTTGGATTCAATAGCCCCTCAGGCACAGTTTATTTCTGTGCATGTGGAACATGCTGGTTCTAGTTTCTAGTGCCGTGCTCAGCAAGCATGAAGCACCTGCAGTGCAGAGTACCTGCTCCTGCAGGCACTCAGAGAAACCAGCCTGGGGAGCTGGCCTTTGACCCTTCTTGGTGAACTTTGCTCTCTGTTAGTTCAAGGGCTGCAGGGTTCATGTGGGAGCCCACTGGGATGGTTCCTTTGAGGGTCTTGTTGAAAGCTGGTTAATTTGAAACACATGGTGTGAAATGCCCTGCATATGATCTCCAGCTCCCATGAGACAGCAACACATCTGAAAACTTCTATCTGCTTCGGGTGCAGACCAGACCAGGGAAGGTTGCAGTTGAGCCATTGTACACATTTTTACTGCTTAAAGGTATTTTTTTGACAGATTTATTGTTCACTCACAGCTTTATGCAGTTAACCTTTGGCAGCTTGCTTTTCTGTATATTAAAACTAGATTGTTTGAGATATTTCAAAACAAGGCACATTTTCATAAATCAAGCAGCTGTCTGATCATTTTTCACAGAAAAATGTTTTGCTGAGCAGTACTTCTCAGCATCAGAACTGCAGCACATGGCACTAATATGGGTGAGAAAGGATGATGGATGGGTGATGCTGGTTTAGGAGTTTTAGGCTTTAACATTTATTTCTTCAGAGGCAAAGTGAGATGGCCATGAAGCCTCAGTAGTGGCAATGTGGATTGTCCTCAGCTGTATAAGCTGCCTGCCTTGTGCCCTGAGAGAGGAACCGAGTGGGCAGCCAAGGAACAGAGAGGTGGAGATGGGTAAAGCTGGTAGAACAGCTTTGCAACTTGTCAATAACTTTCTTGGGGAGCCAAAGAAACTTAATGTCTCTAAAGCTGCTGTTCAGAGAAGCATATAGCTTCATCTGGTCCTACTCAGCTGACATGGGTCAGCCTCATGTGCCTTGGTGTTGCCCCTTCTGTCTTCAAACCAACATGTGCATCTTCAGTCTTGCAAAGATTGGGCAGTAAAATGCATCTGAGGATTGCAGTGCAAATTCCCTGTCTCCTGTATTCTTGCCTCAATTTACAAAATGAGATGTGCTTGTCTTGCCTTAGCAAAATCTGGTTTAATTCTGTGTTTCTAAAGAGAGATGATGCACTTGTTTAGACAAGCTGACAACATGTCAAGTGTTTAGCAGCAAATGCAAGTGGAAAACAGGCCTTATGCCTTCTCAGTTTGATGGGAGAGTAGCATTGTTGTCTGCAAAAGGTATTCCACCCTGATTTTCCCTGCTTTGTTGTTATACTGAAGATAGAACATTTCTTTGCAGCTCTGACCTTATTTCATACCTAGTCTATGCACACTTGTGAGTATGAATTTTGAGGCAGTGTCTACTGGCTCTTCAATGACAGCTCAAAGGAGCATATGTTGCCCTAAATGATTTGCTTTGCACACTTTGTACCTGTGATCCCTAACACCCACATTCCCTCTTTCTGTGTTTTTTTGTCTAGTTCTGTCTCTCTCTTCACCCTGGTGCAGTCACTGCATGCACCTTGCAGCTGCTTAACCAGGAACAGGTTAAGCTGAGGCTGCTGGGGGGGATATGGGGGCAAGGGATTTCTATTCGGAGGGCTTCTCTCTGCTCTTGCAACATTCATCACAATCATTGTTCTTTGAAATAATGATTTTTTTTATTTGTATAAATTCCTTGGCTTAAGCACTGTGAGATCAGGAAGAAGGGAGGAATTCTTCTGAAACCCAGCAGGCAGTGCCCTCTGGGTATGTGTGTACACTGCAAAGTCATCAGTCATTCAGTTGTTGACTCAAAGTTATTCTGGTTTGCCAGCATGCTTGTTCCCTGCTGAGTTAGAGCCACAGATAACAAAAGTGAACTTTGTATTTTTCAGAGTGTAGTCTTTTCCCAGATTTTATTTGTTGCTGCCTTTTGTGGTTTGGTTTGGCTTTGAATTTCCTTGGGGATGTTCTATAGGTGGAGAAGGTAGTGCTTGAGGAGTGAATTTTGCCCCAATTTCTCAAAATTATTTCTTAGGGGAGCAATAGCATTCATCTCTTGCACTGTGTTGTCCAGACAGAAATCAACATGGTTTGAACAAGAAGGTTTAGTTGGTGTTGTTCTGGGGTGTAAGTGTGGGGGTGGGTGCTCACAGGGGTCTCTGGGTGCAGATGGAGCCGTATGGGACTGGCTACAAGTGTGACAGGAAGTCAGAAATACAGGTTATTTCTTGTGATAATAGAGGGCAGTTGTTAAGTTGGGAAAAGTAATCTGCAAGTAATTGTAACTCCTGTTCTGGGTGAATGGAATTGGCTGAGGTGGAAGAGGCCAAAAAACCACACCTCTAGCTGGAGTTTCTCATATTTAATACAGCATCCCAAACCTCAGCTGTAGTGCATTAAGGTATGGCTGCAACTGGTTATCCTCTCACTGGTCTTGGAAAGGAGCTGTTTGCTTGTCTGATAACCGGTCTGTGCATTTGTTTGTCTGCTTCACACACTCACTCTGCAGTCTGCAAAGGGATTTTTATAATTGGCTGAAGGACATTGAAAAGTGTTTTAATCTTGTAATCTTGTATTGAATGCCTTAGGGAAGGTATTGCCAGTTGGCCCCTGAGGAGACCATGTTTAGTGAGAGGGAAAGGGGGGACAAATCTCTTGTGCATGAGATTGGCATGTCCCCCTAAACCAATGCTGGCCTAATCCAGAAAGGCTGCCAGGTACTTTGGAAGAGGTGAGAGTAATTTTCTGGGCTTTTGTTTTGCTCTGCAGTTGTTGCAGTCAAGTGGAACCAAAGTCATCCGCGATGGGAAGGACTTCCAGTGAATTGACGTGGTTGGGGATACAAAACATCTCTTTGCATAGGGGATGCATGTTAATGCAACAGCTTCTAGCTACTGGTGTGATCATTTGATCTTGCAAATATATGTAGTTCTTGGATTGGTTGAGATTAATATTTTATTTGTCCTAAAACTGAGATTTTAATGATAATAATAATAATAGTATTTTTTTATAGCTATAATGCTGTTATATCTGCAGTTTCAAAATGCAATGCAAGATGTTTATTCTTTGAGTGGTTATTATAATTGCAAAATTATTACTAAAGGTGTGAAAAATCATCCTATAATAAATGTTTAGCATTAGTATTCATTGCTGTTATTCCTTACTAGTTTATGTAAAGCAGTGTGTGCATACATTATTACATGTAATTCATTCTCAGAGTCACTTCTTAGGTTGTAAAATAAAGCTTCTTATAAACCCTGGACCTTAAAAAGGGACACAAGTTGCACTCTTGAAAATGTGAAATACATTAATAATTTTTTTCCCTTGTTGTTTGTGGGTTAAGTTCTGCTTTCTGAAACTCTGCTTGTGACCTGTGAACTTTTCTGAAAGTGCACCTAATTTGGCACCACGTGATGGGAATGCAGGTTGCCAAACAGTGCTCTCAGGTGAGGCACCTCTAGTGTCTTTGAGGGAACCCAATCCACTTGCTTTAAGTTGAAGGATTTGGGATTCAAAGGAAGTCCTTGCTATCTGCTCTAGGAAAATCTCTCATGGGCAGAATGTCTAATGTTTTCCCTTGCTTTCCCCCTTGCTCCCAGTCTTATCAACTGCACCTTTCAATGGTTAATCTACAACGTATGCCAAGAGTGATAGTAAGAGTGTGATAAAGGCTGAGACAAACTTGTAAAAGTGCCTTGCGATTTGGGACAGTGGGAAAAGTATTGGAGATTAACTTGGCTGAAGAACACAAATTAGTATTGCCTGTTTCCTGATGAGAATGTGGCGCTGCTTTCCTGAGCAGCCAATGCTGGTGTAGCGTGTTGCAAAGGCTGTGCTGGTATTGTACAGGTCATCTCCTGTCCTGTCCTGATTCTTTCAACTTTGCTAAGGTGCACTTGGAAGAAGAAGTGACAAGGAAAGAGCAAAGTCAGTCTGTGCTGTGCTTGCATAGTGTGTGATGGGCGAGAGGCCCCGGCAGAGCTGGTGCTGGCTGGACTCCGGGCGTAGTCACTGGTGCACAGGACTAGATGGGGCTGCTGAGCTGCCTTTCCCTGCCAAGACTCCTGTTGTCAGGTCAGATTTGGAAATATATCCAGCTGCCAAGTGAGATGAGGCAGGCTTGAACTTCTGGCTGCACTGAGAAACCTGCTTGCACAAAATGAGCATGATGCTGTGCACACTTGCTCCAGGGAAAAAGATGCAGAGGGGTGCATGAACTGGGGTCAGCAGTGCAAGGACCCCACAGTCATTTTGGGCTTCCCATCTCTCTGGGAGAGCAGAAGCTCTAAAAATACTCCATCTATTTTCAAGAGGTAAAATAACTCTTTTTACTAGAATAAATAGGCAGGGAGGAGACTCTTTAGTTCCTCAGGGAACTTGAAGGGTGACTAGGATAACTAAATTTGAGGCGCTGCATTTTAGTATCAAGTTTTGTCCCCATCTTTGGCTCTTTGACAGTCTAGTGTGGACCTGTATATTGTGTGTCCTCTGAGAAGCTTGGAGGAGCTGTTTATATTTCACCCCTTTTCAGATAGGGTGGTTTTGAAGCTAAAACTCTGTTGCCCTGTTTGGGGCTTTAGGATATGGCAGAAAGAAAAATTGGAAACAGAAGTTTAATGGTACAAAGCATCAAAATATTGCAATCTGAGTCACAGCTAACAAGCATTATTTGGGGTGGTTTTGGAGGAGAAATAGCGCTTAGATTCATAAATTCATAAGCATGGTTGAAACTGGAATTCTCATGGTTGAAACTGAGACTTCTAGCCTGGATGGCTAAATTAGGGTCTTACGCACATTACCGAGGACTGTTGGATGTTCTTCACTGTGGTATTTTTACCATTCACACATGCTGCTCATTCTGTGTTGTGAACTGCCTTTGCAGTCATCACAGCCGTCTCGGAGATGTCACACAAAGCTGAATCTTGACACTCTTTGAAGGCTGTCACATTTCTCTTCATAACTTCAGGATGGTGACTAGAGCTTGCCATACTGATGAGGAAGAGGATTGTGCCTAAAAATTACTTAGGGAAGAGGTTTACAATAGGTCTGGTTCAGACTGGACTGTTTGGAAGCTCATACAAAGCTCCAAAAGCCTCAGAACCAAGAGGGTAAATCCAGATAGAAGCTACTAACCTGCTCTGATGTCAGTGGGAGCTGTTTCAGTGTCTTCAGTGATGAAAGCCCTTCCATTGGGTCAAAGTCACCTTGTGTGCATTAATAATGAAGGAAAGATATTATCTGTTGTTTTATGTGGGGAAATGAAGGGTTACTGTGGGTGTGTATATTCTTCACTAACAGCTGTGTTTGTGTAATGAAGACATGAAATAGTGAGTTTTGTTTGTTTTCCATCAAAATTTCTTTGAGCTTTTCATAATCAGCAGGAAAACCAAAGCAGAAATCAACCTTGGTTACTTGGTTTTGACCAACTTGATATAAAGGACTATAGTTCCCCTTATTATCAGTGTGCTCAAACTGGTGAAAACCCTTCTTCTGAGCCTGGGCACAACATTGAGGCTCCCAGAAGGAGCCCAAAGACATCCTATCTGTGCTGCCACATGCTTCTGGGCTTTGAGATTGACCTTGTACACATGGCTTTTAACTTAAGCTGTTCTCCATTGGGACATGAGAGAAGGAGAGCAAAGTACATTTTCCAAAGAAAGACCCTCTCTGGGAAGTTGGGAAAGGTCTTTACTCTTCCTGCCTCTGAGCCCTTGCTTATTTGTGATGTGTAATGATACTTGCCAGCCTTTTGTACGTTTTTATTTTTTATTCCTGCTTATAGGGATGTAAAGTGTTCTTTTTTTTTTTTTTTTTTTTTTTTAATAGATATATTGCAGTGGATCTGAAGCTGATATAAGAGAGAATTTCTTCTGGGAAGAGAAGCTTCCCTGTAAGGCCAGCCCCGAAGATGTGGACTGCCATTGTGTTCTTCCTGCTGATTTCCATCTGTATATGTGAACACCAGTTTTCTGTCCTGAATGGGAGAGGAGTCCATGTGGTGCAAATAAACAGGCTTACTAGTGAAGAGCAATGCAGGCAGGCTTGTCAGAGCCCAGGTGTTTCAGGTGAGGTTCTTGTCTCTTGGACGGAATTCCAGCTGTGTTTCCTGCTCCTTGAAGGTCTCTGCTGCTCCTTTGACTTTCTTTTTTAATTCCAGTTGTTTACAGGCATTTACAGTTACGGCTTCTCTGTGTGCTGCTGAATAACTTCTGACAGCTTTGGTTAAATTGAATCCAGGACAACTGCTTCCCAGGGCCCTTCAAGCTTCCATAAGAGACAGCATGTGCTGTTGGTGTGCACTGATAGCGTGCAAACAGTGTTAGGTCACTTGAATTGAAGAATGATTATTCCCTGCTGCCAGATGTTTGCAAGTGAGCAGTGCTGTTGTAGACAGCTGCACTAGAATGAGTAGTCTTTGCTCCCTGGTATTTGTGTGTGTTTTCTGCCTTAGAAGAAACCACTTTGTCTTGCAACCAAGCACAAGGTTAAATCTGTTGAGGTAAAAGCCTTCTCACTACCTCTGAGATGTCTTTACAAAGAATTAAACTTCTAGTAGAGTCTGTGAGTTGTCCTTACGAAGGCCCCAGTGCTGTCTAGCCAGATGAGAAAGCTTGTAGCTCCTACAAAAAGCTGATGATGCTGTGGTGAAGATGAGACCTTGGCTCAGGTGGATGAGTATCTGACATTCAGATGGTTAGAAAACTAGTAAAGATGCTGGTATTAATGGTCATTTTCCTCATTAAGACATCTAGATGAATTTACATGGGTCCTAACTGTAGTGCACTTTGTTTGTCCCTTTCTGGGTGAGTGAACTGCTGTTGTCAGGACAAGACAAACAGGTGGGTAGGCTGCATTGGCAGGATTGGTTTCAATGGCTTTCTTTGGTTATTTGCACTAAGGCTGAGTCAGGATCCTTTAAGGCCAGATGTTCTAGGTATTGTGTGGTTCGGGGGGTTTTTTTTTGGTTGTGGGGTTTTTTTCCTTTTTTTTCCCTTCAATTCTTTAATTAGAGGCATAAAGCAGTGTGTTTGGTATCCTGTGTGCAGCAATCTGTTTTCTCTGCTGTTTTCAGGGAGCCATCACTGTAATTGGTCTGTGCTCTACCAGAGTCACTGCCTCCTCCTGCAGTGTCACCAGCTGAGTGTGTGCCAAAATGCTGGAGAACAAGACATCAAAGACCTGCTTGCAGGTAAAGCCATGTTTCAGGCTTCTGGGAAATCCAGGATCCTGATTCGTTTGCTTTAAATGCCTGCATTTAACCCCTGATAGGCTTTCAGCTGAGGAAGATGGGTTGTGAAATGCAGGGTGATTCTGTAGGTACAGTTCACTGGAATAACTGTTTCACTTTGTACTGGGGACTGTGGCACTTGCATGAATACATGATGTGTCTTTGAATAACTTTTGTAACACTTACTGAGAAACAGTTTGTCTCCACGTTGAAGACATCATTCATTCAATCCATTTGCACGCCACATGCTGTCCTAGCAAAAATAAAGGCATAACAGATGTATTTATATCTTTTTTTTTCAGAGAAAGGAAAATGTCCTGGCATTGTTTGTCTCTCAGATTGCCAGGATTTTGTTCCAGAGTCAACTGACTGCTTCTTTAATCAGAGCAGCAATTGCTCATGGTGACTTTTCAGTGCCAGGGTATTTAATTTTAATAAAGTGACACAGTAACAAAATGGAGCTTATTTATAATTGAGAAATCAATCTTCCAAAGTTTGTTTCAAGAGTTCACTGTACCTGAGTTTAAAAACAAGAATTTGTTCATGGTTCTTTTTTGTTGGCAAAGGTTTCTCTGCAATGTAACAACTGGACTTGTGATAAGCAGATGGGATTTGTGTCACTATAAATCTAGGTCACTTAGTTGTGAAGGAAATTATCCTGATGTATGAAGGTGTAAGCAGAAATTTCTGCTCAGTTTTGACAAGTGAAAATTACGAATCTAGGCACAAAGGCTTTGTCGATGATGTGTAACCTTGAAAACATGAGTCTTCTTCTCAGCAACTGACATTTGTAAGACTGCTCCTATTGATACTGTGCTTCTGCATTGTAGCTCTGTATTACTCCTCTTTTGTGAAATTAACTCCCTGGTTGGGCAAATACTAGAGGTCTGTGGCAGAAAAAAACCAAAAAACCTCAAAGGGATTATGTGCAATAAAGGCAGGGGGGTCTTGAGTTTTCATGTTCTTGCTAAATTCAGGACTGATTTATTCCACTTGTACTGTGTGTACTGCAGAATATGTGTTCTGGTTTGCATGTTGGGGGGTTGAGGTTAGATTTGAGCTTGAGAGTTTTTTATTCTTACAAAAGTAATTTGTTTTGTCTTTTGGAAGAAATTGTCAGCGACAAATGGGAAACAGCCGTATTTCACCACCAGAGCCATCTGCAGAAAACAGAGAGGATGCTGAATGCAGGCATTGACCAACACAGTGTGGAAAACAAGTTTTCTCCAACTGCTCAGACTGACAGTATTCGTTTGAGGCATTTGTTGGGGGTTGAGAAGAGAGATGTCTTAACTAGCAAATTAATTGCAAGCAATGCTAACACCACTGCCTCTGCCATAACAACAAACATTACAAATGCAACTTTCTCTACCACTTATGAAACAACTGCCAAAGCCTCAAACACCCCTGGAGGTTCTGATACCTCTACTAAAGCCATGTCATCCTCTACCTTTTCTCCCCTTCATGGTACCACCTCTGCTTCCACTTCTAGGCATGTCACCCAGATGGTGACCACCAGCCAAAGTTCAGGAAATAATAGCTCTGTCTCAGTATCGTCCCCCGCTTCTGCTGCCCCCACTGTTACTTCTGAAGCAGGTACGCAAGCACAGCAGCCTAGGCCAGGTACCACCAGCACCAGTGCTCCTCACCCTGACAGTCCCACCCCTGCTGGAGCTGACCTGGAGACACTGAGCACAGCACTGAGCACACCACTGAGCACCCCCATCCCGCAGGAGGCAGGAACATCTTCCACCGCTTCCACGCACACCACGGCACCCATCCCAACAGAGAGTTCTCACTCCACGAGTCCAGTGAATGATACCACCTTGCCAGATCTAAAGCCAGAAGCAAATACAACCACAGCATCCTTGAATGAATTGACTTCTCTTCTGGGCTCTACAAGAGGTGCCGTGGTTTTAACTACAGCCTCTACAGTTGAAACTACGACTGAAAATGGGATAAAATCAATATCTGATGTCTCTTCAACAACCGTGGTTCCAACAGATGCAGCCAAAACAACGGCTTCTGGCCTCACAGAGACTCAGGACACAGACAATGAGTATCTTCTCATTGCTGCCGAGCCCCTGACTCAGTACTTAGTGGATAAAAGTTCGCTACTTGCAGTGCTTTTAGTCGGTACCTTCTTTTTCATAACTGTTATAGTTCTTTTCCTCATGCAGGCCTATGAGAGCTACAAGAAGAAAGATTACACACAAGTGGATTACCTGATCAATGGAATGTATGTGGACTCAGAGATGTGAAGAGGTGGGGATAAATAATGGGCAAGAGATGGAAAGGAGATTCAATCTGCCTGACTTGTTTTTCCTTTCTATCTGCCTATAACACAAACTGAAAGTGCTTCCAAATTTACTTCTAGTGCAATTGAGGAGAAATGCCATGTACTGTATTAAGAAAAAATAATAATTTTTTTATTCAACTGTGCAACAGGTTGCTGCAAAACCAGAAAAAAGGAATAATTTTTTAACATTTTCACACATAGCTTTGGCCATTATAATTCATTTATAAACAAATCTAACAAGGTGTAAGTTGCCATCCTCTGAAAATGCTTTTCAGCTGTTTACAGTGCAGGTTGTGTTTCATTTGTTTCATGTGTGCTCCTCTGAAAACAGAGCAAAGGATGCTGTCACCGTTTGTGAAGTGCTCCCAAATAGCCAGATGAGAAGTGTGGAGTACTGTTGCAACAGGAGACTTTTAATCCAGTGTGTGTCGTATTTCAGTGTGCTTCTTGCTTCTGAAGAGGTCTGTTTACAAGGTGTTGTAAACTCTGTTTACTGCTAACCCAAGGTATCTTTTCACCACGGAGTGGATTACTGTGCCTCTGCACTTAAATAATCTTATTTTTATATTCAGTTAATAAACGGGGCCCTGGAAGGGCAGATCTTGTGTTTCTCATTTCATTGCTGTCTCTGCCAGTTCAGAAGCAAGCAAATGGGCTTTTGGGGCTTAAGTCAATTAGCTCCACTTCAGTATTCCAAGTGTGGGGGCTTTGAAGACCTGGCTGAAAGTATGGACATGTCACAGAAGATACTGATCATCTTCCAGAGTACTACTTCTATAATTTAAAACCATTATGCTGCCAGTCTCCCAGGTATGCAGACCCACTTACTGCTTATGATCTTTTGTGCTTAGAGCATCAGCCTCTGTTATGGTTTTTCTTCTGCGTTTAGGACCAGCACAGAGTTGTTAGCATTTTGGAAACTTAATTGCATATGCAGTTGCAACTTGCCTCCCAAGATCTGCAGCTGAGAGAATGAGTAGAAAACATTTGACTTTTAGGCAAATATTCTTTAGTGATTAATGCATCTTATTTGGATGACATGTACATACCAATAGCCAAGTGCTGGATTGAGGTGTGTTGGTGGTTTTTTTAACCATCTTGATAGCTGGTCTCTCACTTTGGATTAGTTGGCTCTTCTTTAATCCAGCTTGCTTGTAATCTTGAGTGAGAATGATAATAAGCAAACCTCAGAATTTGAGCTGCTGAGTTTCAGTTCGATTATTTATTCAAATTCTTGGGCTGTTTGGAATTTGGAGGGAGCCTTTACCCTGGAAGAGGCTACTTTGTAGACGACTTCATTGTCAGCTGAGAGTGCTGTGAAAACAGCTGCAGAAAGCACAAGCAGCAGCACAGCCAAGGGGTTGTTTGAACAAAACAGGCTGGAGAAATTTTCCTGAATCTTACCCAACACAAATTTTGAGGGCAAGACTTCAGCAAGTAGAGTGTGTTGAGGAAAATGGTTGCTTTGGGAAGGAAGATCATTTGGTTTTCAACACCAAGGATGCATTCAGCAATAGTTTTGCATGGACCTCATCTGCATGCCAGTAGGCTAGACCATCTGTCAGGGTAAAGGGGCAGTGTGGTTTGGGGAGTCTACCTACTTGGAAAGTTTGAAGTATAAGAAGTATAAGCCACTAAATTTACTCCATGTTTCCCAGGGTGGGGAGAGGGGGCAGAATTTTTGAGGGTCTCAGATTTATTGTATTTTAAGATTACTATTAATTGGTTTGCCCTGAGCAGAAGGGAACTGAATTCTGATTTCTCCATCTTCCAGGAGCCACCCGTGTAAAGCATCTGTGCAAACAAGGTGCTGGGAACATCCCCCAGCATGGCTGGGGGGTTGCACCCTGTTGAGATCCCTGCTTGGGATTGTGTTGAGCAGTTAGCAGATGTGTGGCAGATGCTGTTCTGCATCCACCAAGTCCAGAGATTTATCTTTATGTAGTGATTTCAGGTTTCACCGTAATTGCAGGTGAGTCACTAACCACAGACCTAAGCATGTGGTCTTGAGCTCTGCTCCAGATACTGAGATAAGAGCTGTCTGCTGGCTCCCTGCCATCTCCCAAGCAGGGAGGTGAGCTTTTCCTCAGATTCAGCTCGCTTCCTCGTTTAGGCAGCTAGGATAAATGCATTTTGATAGGACAAATTCAGGCAATAGTGTTCCTCCTTCCCTGCCTATGTAATGAATTCCTGCCTTTAGGAAGTGCCTTCCTACTTAAAGGGTCAGTGTTGCAGCTCTTCTGCTGGTTCTCCCCTGTATTTTTGGGTTTTTTCCTAAGTTGCCTGAGCCATTTCCAAAACACAAGCTATGATCATCAGACTGGTAGTTGCTTATCCTGGAAATGGGGGAATTTCTGATGAACTTTGCACTCACTGTGGCATTTTATCTTTTGGTCTCTGTGGATCTATTCACAGAGCTGAAGTTGGACACCAGATTCTGTGGAGTGGAAATTTGTGAAGTTTCATTGCTATTTATTTTCCTCTTTGAAGAGGTATTAGACTCTTGTATTGGTTTTTTGAAAAACTAGGCAGGGAAGGGAGAGGAAAGTGACATTACTTACATGAAACTCTTGATTTTTTTTCTAAAACTTGAAGATTGGTATATTAAAAACAAATAAAACCCTTCAGGGATAATTTACATGGGTATGATATAATTACAGGAGTTGGAATTGAGTTACAACTCTATTTACAAGAGTTTTGGGGAGTTTCTCATGGACGTAGTGAGAATATTACACCATGGCTAAATGAAACCACCACTACAAAAATCTTTGTGGCTTTTTAGCAGGTCCTTACAGGAAGGTGAGTACTCATCAGAATCTTGATGCAGTTCCCACAGCCCTGGTATGTTTACATCCAGGTCTCCTCATCAGATACTGGCACAGCCTGTCTTTTTTTTACTTACTTGAGTGACTGCACTTCCAGGTCTGAATTACTTTCTCAGCAGAAACTGAGCCTTTTAGAATAAGGCCAAGCACCAGAATGAGTTTTACTTCAGTGCATTCCTGCATACAAGGTGGAGATCTTTGTTTGCCATGGAATCAGATTGGTTTGGGTTAGAAGGAACCTTTATAGGTTATCTAGTTTTAACCCCTCTGCCATGGCAGGGACATCTTCAACTAGACCAGGTTGCTCACAGCCTTGTCTAACATGACCATGAAGGGTTCCAGGGATGGAGCAACCACCACCTCTCTGAGCAACCTGTTCAAGTGTTTTACCACCCTCATAATGAAAAATTTCTTCCTTATATCTAGTCTGGATTTACCATTTTTAGTGTGAAACCATTGCTGCTTGTCCTTTCTCAATGGTGGTCACATTGCAGTGCCAGCTGAAGTAGGTTTTTCTTTGCAGCCCTATGGTCTCATAATAGCTCAGTTTAGGTGTTTAAAAACAAACAAACAAAAAAACCCCCAAATCATAAAAACCTGGGCTGGAGCTTTGGCTCTGAAAGTCTAGGTGTGTTTTCTGGCTTGTACATTGAGACCCAGTTGTAAAGA
This sequence comes from Brachypodius melanocephalos, assembly GCA_013398615.1. Lineage (NCBI taxonomy): Eukaryota > Metazoa > Chordata > Aves > Passeriformes > Pycnonotidae > Brachypodius > Brachypodius melanocephalos. The sequence goes on from VZSR01000520.1 coordinate 6,153,403, forward strand.
CTTGTCAACTTTGATGTGTCGTGTCTAGCTACTTGTAAGCCTTGAAGGAGAGCAGTGGGACTGTGAAATATGGGTTGAATGTGCAGTTTTCTAAAGGGCTCTTCTGTAGTGGTGACTTGATCTGCAAATCTAAAGGAATTAGGATTGCTTCCCTTCTGGCTCTTTGAGCTGGACATCACCAGCACCAAACATCCTCTTGGTTGTTTCTACCTCCACCCCGTTCTTTCTCTCTGGGCTAAAATCATCCTCCTGGAATGGCTTCCCTTATTCTGCTTTTAAGGCCACAAATGGTGGCCCATCTATGGCATTTCATGGTTTAGTGCTGAAATAGTTAATAGTATGTTAAGGGAGAAAATGCAACATCTTTCTAAGTTTGCTCCCAGAATTCCCAATATAGCAATAGATAGGGCCCTAGCAGGTTATCTAGAGGACATCTGCCTAAGAAGTGCCAAGAACAACATTCTGATGCTGTGAAGCATATCTGATGCATATTGGGATGCAACCTGTTGTATGGCCTAAAACAGGAACATCCTGGAATTAAATTTAGATTAGATGAGTTCTAAATGCCATCTCCCTTTTGTTTAATTACTTGAACTAGAAGGATGTTGCTCTAGACAGAAGAGAAGAAAGGAAATAATGGAATATTGAAACATTTAAAGGAATAGTAGGAAACAAGAACTTTGCAATTGCAAATATGAGTTTGCAATATGCCATGTAGTGTCCAGAGAATTAAAGAGCATATGCAGAACTCTTTAGTAGGACCTTTAAAGCAGCTATTGCATAGAGTTGGAAAATGTTCAGGAAGGTCTGGAAATGGAGGTATCATGAAGTTGCTTTCTCTGGATTTGTCTGGTGGCTGCTTATTTTTGGCATCAAAAAGGGAAACCTGAGCCCTTCTCTGCTGAAGCATTTCTGAGGGCTTTTTCCACTGTGGGTTCCCTGGTATGCAGTAAAGGCAAGTGTCCTTAGTTCAGCTAGGTGAGAGTTAATTTTCCTTTAAATAACTGGTACAGTGCCATGTTTTGAATTTAGTATGACAAAAACATTGACAATACTCTGATATTTTACTTGTTGCAAGCCAGCAGCTGCTTGGCACTCAGTTGCCAGCTGGGGCTAAGCTTCGACAGCAAGTTCAGATTGCAACATCTCCCCAACCAGGGCAACTCCAGCTACCTCCTTTCCGTGGCCTCTGAGTCTCATGAAACTTAATTTCCTTTGCTGTGCTTGGCTGAAGTTGGCCCGTGGGTTCAGAAGCAAATTCTTTCATCTTGCACAAAGTATGGGCTTGTAAGACTGTGCTTTTCTAGGAGAAACCAGGCTGAAGAACAGCAGAGCCCAGAGCTGTCTTGATTCCTGCCTGCTGGGAGGACTAGGTAGTTCAGGGTTAAGGATTGCTTTGGCTTTTTGGGCTTGCTGGATAGCTGGTTATTGTGGAGAAAGCTGGTCTTTGCTCTGCAGCATTTGGGGTTCGTGTCCTTGTAGTTTCACGTTCTTGGATTTTGTCTTTCTGTGCTGCTGCTGGGCTGGGTGATGTGTTTAGAGCAGCCCTGCCTTGGCTGAGAAATGCCAGCAGGTTGTGCTGCGGGGCTCCACAAGAGCTTGTCTGTTCAACCTCCCTCTGGCAGGGAAACCCCAGAGGATCTGGGAAAGAGTCTCTGCCTGATCCGGGGCTTCCTGGTTAGCCCTGGGTGATGTTCGGCTTGTGCTTTGGCTGGAGTTATGTTTGTATTAGGATGTTTGAAGGAGAGCTCCTTTGCAAGCACGCAGAACTTGCCCAGCATCCTACTGTTCCAAATCAAAAGGGCTAAAGCTGTTTGGACTGAATTGTACAATCTGTTTGGAAAAGCAAACAAATACCTTGTCTTCATGGAAAGTGGCTAAATTATTTTAACTCTTTCAAGCTGGGATGGGTGAAACCAATTACACTGGTTTTTAGGGTCATGGACTTAAGCAACTTTTTCCTGTTCTTTACTGCAGAGGATATAGCCAAAGCTTGTAAGTGTGAATACTCTTACACCTTTCACATAACTCGTAACACTGAGGAATGGAAAAGAAAGGAGGGGGGGTTTATTCAGCTGGAAAAAGCTAGTATTTAGAAGTGACTATCATGGTTAGTTAAAACAAAAAAAAAAAAAAAAATCAAGATTTAACCATGTTCTAAAGCTTAAATTAATCTCTGCTCTCAAATCTTGAGATTACAGTCACTGCTGCAGATTAAAAAGTGGGAATTTTCGAAAGTACCTATGTTGTGATTTCTCACAACTGCTGCACCCACTATAGGCATTTTCCTGAGCAACTTTGTTCATCCTTGGTCACTGCAGTTAAGCTGAAGTCAGCAGCTGACTAATGACCAATGTGGGCTGTACCATGGGGCAGAGGTTTCCCTGCTCTTGCAAAACTGAAACCTTTTACTGTAGTAGAGTGGGGATGTGAACAGTGGCTGCCAGCTGGTCCTGCACCCTTGTGGCATCAGGCAGTGACAAGAATATCCTTAGTCTGGTGTGGTACCTTGTGTGATCCAGGTGATGCCAGGGAGCAGCTGAGCCTGTAAAGTACCAGAAAAGAGAGTGTGCTCAGGGAGGAAGCTTTGTTGATATTGGTGCACAGGGCAGTACTGTTAGGGAGCAGCTGAAATCCTTGCTGGTGACTTTTATCAGAACTAGGTGAAGCTTGTAATGTAGGGAGGTGCAAATATGGTTATTCAAGGGGCAGGGGGTAAATGGAAACAACTTTGGATGAACTGTGTACTTCTGACCAGCTCAGCTATGGGCACTTGCTGCTGGTAGAAGACAGCTCTAAACTGATTCCTCCTGCGTGCATCCTGGTGAGTATTCCTAACAATGAGAGAGCAGCAGACCTGCATGTGCTACAGTCAATGCCTACAAGTTCCAGGCAAAAAGCTATCTGATCTGCAGGAAAGAAGCCAGCTGTCCTATCTCATTCTCCTGATTGCTGGGTCAAAGTGTCCTGCAGACATGTTGTAAGAGCTCAAGGCAAGTTGTTTTCACCTTTTTTTTCCCCGATTTACTGAGTTTTACATACACCTACATGTCTTCAGTATTTAAACTGAAGTAGTATTTGGCTAAAGATCTTCAGAACACCGTGAGCTTCCCTGCTGATGGCATCCTGGAGTGGGTCAATTTTCAGTGGAGCTTTCCTTAGCTGAGGTTTAAGTCCCCAGCATCTCGCAGAGGGTCAGGAAGGTTCCTGTGGTCCAGAACTGCCTTGGGAATTTTTGTGGAAGGTTTTATACTTTTCATCCTACTTCAGTCTGCAAGGACAAGTAGAGAGGCTCTTCTGCAGGAAAGAGCAATCTCGTACACCAGCAGCTGGTGACATGCAGTGAGCATCATCCCATTTGGAAGGACACGGTGAGCTTCATGAACACGGCCTCCATGCCTCTCCCAAATCTCACACAGTCCTGCGGCCTGTTTATAGCCAAACATAAAACTTTTTCAGAAGATGATCTCACCTGTTGAAAATCACATCCATATGAATGAAAGCAGGAAAGGGAGCAGTGGCTGACAGGGAGGGAGGGCTCCACGTGGGCAGCAGATGCACATGGCTTGCAGTGGGACAACCCATGTGGTTTTTTCCAGCTGTGAGCCTTGGTTCTGCCATCAGCGTGTGTGAGGCTTGGTAGAGCGTACGTTTCGTTGAATGTTTGCAGTTTTGCTTGACAGCAGGAAATGCTGGAAAATGTTAGTGAGAGCTGTCAAACCCTGTAATGACTTCCCAAGGGAAGGACTAGCATCCCTACAGGAGTTCAAATCCTTACAGACTTAATGTAGCAAAGGAAAAGTCCTGGCAACGAAAGGACGACCTGAGAACTCTTCTGTGGAGAAGTAATGAATGATGTGAGCTAGAGAGATCTGAGTGCATGCTAAAGGAAGATCAGGCATTTCCATGAAGAGCCCTCCCACAACTGAGCTATTGTTCTTCATGCTTCTGGGTGTACGTGATTGTTGGCCAGATAAAAGCAAAATATACCTTTGAATGCATTTGTGCAGAACTGTCTGCGGAGGCAACTAAAAGCCAGAACAGAAATATTCCTTGAGGTACGTGATATTTGTGCTCAAGTCGATTGTCTCCCCATTGAGTTGCTGGCTGAAAACACTGGGCTGAGCAGATCCATGTGGCAGAGTCACAGAGCCAATTTCTGGCCACAGGACTGGGTAAAGAACATTACCATGTTCTTTCCTTAACTTAGCTTTAAAGCTATTCTGATGCCTGTCACTAAGGAGGGAGCCCTGCAGGGTGAGGTGAGGTTGCCTCATGTCCCCACTGTGGTGTGTGGATGCCCTCTGTGGCTGTTCCTTCCCAGCCTCAACCTGTGCCTTCATGTGGGCATGTCTTGGTCTAGGAATTGTCCCACAACAACTTTGAAGTATATATTCTTCACCTATTGCCAACACAGATGTCACAGCTCTTTTAAAAGGAAAATGCAAGATCTCTCCTGTTTAAAAAAAACAAAAAAAAAGAAGTCTGAGATGTCTGCCCCACGTCTCTGAATGTGGCTTCAGCCCTGAACTGTTTAATATTCCTTCATGTCTTGCCATTTCCTGCCAAAAATGACCAGCAAGGTGCCAGAGGGAGGCTAATTCTTATTCTGAGATTTATTGCACTACAAATCCCCCTTTAGCACTGCTAATCAATTCTAAGGGCCACTTCTCAAATGACCATGTACCTTTTTGCAGGACTGCCATGTGATAATCTGTTTGTTCTCTATCCATGGTTTTCCTGGTCATTCCAGATTGAAGATTGCCATTGGATTGAAGAGGCCATAATGTAGATGAGACTAATAATAAACCTGCACTAGAAGCAGCTGAATTGTGGAGGAACTTTAAACCCTGAAGCAAAGCAGGCAGGGACAGTTTTAACCACAATGTGCTCTTTAATTGAAACCTGTGCTGGAGCTGACCTGCCTGCCTTGTGATACTGTGTGGGCTGGGTGGGGATGCAGCCTGTGTTGTTAACCTACTGCTATAATATTTACACAGATAATTTTAGCCTCTGACACTGAGAAAATGGTTTTCTGTACAACGTTTTGGTTTGGGCCACCTATGTACTCTGGGAGAGAGGAAATTCCATGAGTGCTGGCATGAGTCCTTCTGCAGGTTTCCCATGCTCCTGACAGGTAAACAGTCACTGGGTAGGAGGCAGAAGAACCACTGGGGATGGTGCATTTTAAATAATTTTACCTTTTCTTTTGCTCATCTCCTAGCTAGAACAGCCTTGTTGAAGGCTTTTTTCCAGTGCAGATTCCTCTTGTTGGGTGCTTATGTAGGCTTCACAAGAGACCTTTAGCAGCTGGCTTTGAATTGCACTGGAGCTAAGCAAGGGTGTGGGACAGACAGAGCAACCTGTGCTGCAAGTTGAGGTGGGGCTGAGGTGCCAAGGCAGATCAGTGGAAGGCTGAGATGGACACTTCTTTTTTTTTTTTTTTTTTTTTTTTTTTTTTTTTTTTTTTTTTTTTGGCAAGGTTTCCAACATGCCTGGCCAATACATTTTAGCAACAAGTGTCACTTACTGGGAAGTGCTGCACCATCATCTTTTTTGAGCCAGCAAAACTCAGGGAGAAATGGATGTCTTCAGAGAAGGGCCCTGCTAGTAAGGTCTGTGGGCTGATTTGCTGAAACAGCTCAAGAAAATTAAGACTTTGGCTGCTGATTTCATTGGGACCTCCTGAGGTGCCTCCTTATTCATTGGATCTGGACCACAAGCTAAAGCAGAAGGTTTCTGGAGCACAGCTGCTGCTCAGCCCCCAGCAGGGGTGAGCAGTGGCTGCCCTACCCAAGCACAGCTGTTTTGTGTTACTGGGGGCTGATAACAACTTCCTCTTCCCCGTGTGTGTGTGTGCTGGTGGCCTGGCACTTGGGCCAGAGCTACTGGCTGCCCTTGGCACCGCTTTCTGGGTGATCTGTGTGTGCAGGCAGCAGAAGGGAGGTCACTATCGTTCTAACTTTGTTGTCAGGGAAGCCTTCCTTCTGTTGACTCAGAAGAGAGTGGGCTAGGAGAGCTGAAAACAAGCTGTGGGGTGGCTGTTCTTGCTCTGTGGCTCATAGCTTTATTCACCAGAGTCAGGGAGGGCAGAAAAAGGGAGTGTTCAGCAAGCTGTGTAGAAGTAGGGAGCAGGAGGAAGAGGAGACAGGTCCTTGAAGTTTTGTGTCAAGCACCCCATCTATTGAATTTTGGCTGCCTGCTCAGGAAGACCGGTCCTTGCATGGACAGGCTGATGAAGAGCACCAGGTTCCCTTGCATGGGAGACTGGCTGGAGATGTGGGCCTGGACAGCTGGCAAAGCAGCAGCTGTGGGATGGGAGAGAGCATGGAGCGGTGAGTATCTGAAAATGGGTGACAAGTGAATTCCAATGACGAGAGCCAGCCTTGCTGCTCATGCTCTGAAACACCTTAATGGTGGGATCTGCCCACCATTGGGCGGGATCCTTCTGTGGCTGTGACACAAAGGCCAGAGGTATTTTACATCTGGGGACAAAGGAGTAAAACATGCTTCCTTAACGTTGCACTTCCCAGATCAGCTGGCACAGAATTGTGCTACAAAGCATTTACCCTTCAATTGCATAAAAAGAAGAAAAGCTGACCAGCCTCTCCCTATACAATATGGGGTTTATTATTTTATGTTTAATATTTTAAATGTTTACATATTTAATGTTTATTATTATGATGTTTAAAATATTTTAGCCATGCTCCCCATTGCATTAGGCTGGAAGCATACATACATTGAGAGGCTGCCATGGCTTAAAGAACTTGTGACCTATACAGCCTAGACAGCTTTGGGGTACAACAGAAAGAGTGTGGAGAAGTGGCAACCAACTTAGGGAGACAAAGGAGGAGAGTGGTGAAATCAAGAGAAGTGGTTGGGCCTCTCATTTCCAGTTTCCTGCTTCCCACCCCATTCCTGACAATGCAGCTTCCCCTGTTTTAACACAAGGAGGATCTGTAGTAAGGAGGGAAGGAAACAGAAGCTGCCCTGCTCTAGAGGTAGTGTCAGTCCTGCATTGCAGCTTTCCACGAGGCATTGGCTCCCTGTCAGAGATGTCAACCCCAAACAAAGCTGTTCAGGATGTTTTCTCAGTATGCTGTGCCACAGCAGTCCAGGTTGGCTATAAAGCCGAACAGACCACTCAGGGAGGCTTGGAAGAGAAGCAAAGTGCCTGCCAGGAAACACACCTTTATTTATTGCCAGGCAAGGTGAAAATGTGTACAGGGCTGCAGTGGTTTTGCACGTAGGAAACAATGGATATTTCACATTGCAGGAGAGAAAACATGGTACTAAGGCTCAGTACGCCTTGAAAGGACAAGAGATGGTCTGCTGAGTACAAGGACCTAAAATCCATGGATTTTCATAAAGATCTGTTTTTTAGCCTTTTCTGGAGGTAGGGTGGGTAGCCATTGCAAAACCTGGGGACTTTTCGTTGTCTGATAGCCCCTCTCCTTCTGCTGCTGGATAAGAGACTTGTGTTGAACCTGTGGCTTCATGCTGCTGTTCTGTCAGCTACAGCCCCTTTTTGAGGTGTCACTTCATCAGGTGTTTGTTCCCAGGCATTGCTGCCTCATCTGCAGTGCCCTGATTCAGCTATTTCTGCTACTCTGCTCTGCTCTGTACTGAATTAACAGCAGGATTTTTGGGGGGTAGGTGTTGATTGCTTTCCTACTTTTTCAAACCAAAATCAGGAACAGGTTTTTTTTCCAGCATCATCTTCCCTGCTTCAGGAGCTGGATGCAATATTTCCTTCGAATCACCTTCCTCTGACCTCAAGACAGGCTCTGAAAAATGTCTTTTCTAGCATTCAAGGGCCATGACCTCTATCACCATTGCTGCTATTGAGTTTTTATTGCCCAAGACACTCATCTCTGGATTTGTTCCTGGATTTTAAGTAGCAGATTCTGGGTAGGTTAGCTCAGTAGGCATTGATGTGATTCAGTTAATTTGAGATGTGTTTTCACTGGAAAACTAACAAGTGCATGTGTGAGCCAACTTTAAGGTTCCCTTTTCTTGGTGAAGTGAGGGATTGCTCAAGACAAGGTGACAGATATTTATTTTAACTTTTAAATCATGGAAATGGTTGTATTTTCCCCCGCCTACTCACTGTCTTAAAACTGAAAAACAGCTGAACTGAACTTTCCAAAATGTTTTCTGGTAAAAACCAGAAGGGCAAAATTCCACCTGAAAAGCTCGAAGTTGCTTACAACTGAAAAGAGCCACTTGGGAACAGAAGTGAGAGCTGCCCATATGTGCTTCTCTTCTAATATTAACAGTAATGAAAGTTCTAGATGGTCAAGGAGCGTTTTATAGGTACTTCAGGTACCTAAGAAGATGCCAAAAATCTGTCGTGTTGACAGGCCTTAACAGTATAAAACAGCATTGCACAACTCCTCAGAAGTGGAGAAAACAGGTTTCTGGTGAAAATTGAATTAAGTAAAGGGAACTGTAATTACTGCAGCTGGAATATGGCCTGGCCAGGAAGATTTTTTAAACTTTCCTTGCTGTGAGCTCTGTCAAAAGTGGTCTATTCTCTACTTTGCATCTTACACAGAAAAGAAATCTCTGAGAGCAAAGATTAGCTGGCACTGTGCAAAGGTACAGAGTTCAACCTGGGAAGGGAATCATCAGGTAAAATTCAAATGCCACCTTTGGCAGCACAAGATATTTTATTGGCAGCTGTTTATTCAAGTGTTGACTCAGCCCAGCTTTTGAGATCTAACAAGACTGAGAGCCCTAAGGGCTTATGGCCATGGGCATTAATAAAGCAATCTAATTAAGAGATAATTAACTCACATTTATTAAATTCCTAATTAAGCAGCCAACCATAAATTTGTTAAGTAAGGAATGCTCAGTTGGGATTGTTCACTTTCCACACCCTAGCAAAAGGTTAAAATGGGGGGAGAAGAACTCCCAAAAAATCCTCCCCCTTCTGAAATATGATTTATAGCTTAGGTGTGGTGCTTGTGGAGGAAGACTAAACATCTCTGCCCTGCTGAAGTAGAGGGAGAGCACTTCCAGAAAATTTCCCTCCTCCTAGCAGTGATAGCACTGTGGGAATGGATGTATCTGCATAGGTGCTGCTGCTTGGGAAGAAAAGAAATGCAAATCTGAAGATAAGAAGGGATTTCTGTCTGCCTCCCTTGGTGTTGGGTTAAGCTCAGCTCTACTGTGAACTCATGGCCTCAAGCCTTAAGACCACAACCTGAACTTCTCTGGGATATAGTATCTGACCAGGAGGGGAAAAAAAAGGATGTAGAGAAATAAGATATTTTTCTATTGCTGTTTCACAGATGAGGCAGAATAGGATGTAAGAACAACTGTTGACATATCTAAGATGACTTAGGGAGACCATAACTCGACACTCAACTGAAGGCTTCTGAGCAACCTCCCTTAAACAGCATGTGCTACCTCTGTGCTGAGACGTCTGGCTTATCCTCTGTGTGTGACAGTTCTCTGCTCCAACTTTCCACTAGCTTCAGCTCTTCTTTGCAGGAATCCCAAACAGGCCGGTTCTTCTCTGCTTAAATTCAACAACAACAAAAAAAGCTAGCTAAATTGACGTTTACGGACTTGGAAACCCAGAAGAAAAATGTGCCAGTATTATCTCAGGGCTTTTGTTTGCTGCTGCAGAGAAGAGGATGACGGGAGAGGGCTCCAGCAGTGCCCATGAACCTTGCACAGAGCTGGCGAGGGCACGGCGATTACGCTGGGCTTGGCCACACCTTGGGGAGTGGATGGGAGGCAGCAGCGTTTGGCCCGGGGCTCTGGGGCAGACTTCTAGGTGGAGCCTCATAACCTTCCCTTCCTGCTCCTCCTAGCTACTGACAGCAGTCTTGGGAGCTGTTCTGTACTAATTTGCCTCCCAAACTGTGCTTCTTTCCTGAAGACTCTTTTGGACCACAGCGCTAAGATAAATGTCTTGCCACAAAGTTTAGCTTCCCTCTCATAGCTGTAGAGAGCTGCTATGTTTGGACTGATCATAAGCATCTCTGAGATTTAGTTTCTCTTGTTTGTCTGTCTGGTTCAGGGTCCTCAGTTTTCCAGAAGAAAATGACAAAAATGCTGATGGAGTTACAGGAATGGTTAATAGTCTAGGGCACTGGCAGATGTCCAGGTTTACCAACTGCTAGGCTGTGGCTCAGGGCAGTAAATTCCAGTTCCAAGCTATTTAAACACCTGGCCTGTCTGGGAGCTGTTTCTTTCAGCAGCCAGAGTCAGGAATATGAGATTTCCTGATCAAATGAGGATTATTTTCCTTCCTTGCACGCACCATGGCTGGAGATCATATCCCAGACTAGCATAGATCAAAATAGTGACTGAAGGATAAAAGTGCTAGGCATGTATGCACACAGCAACAACCAGTTTATGAACAGTTTTGTCCCTTCTGCCTTTCCTGGTGCTTCTGTCTTTGCCTCCTACTGTGCTATGGATTCCTCAGTCTATAACAGGACTTATAGCTTTAATGATATTTTCAGGCAGAGCCGAGTCTGCTTCTTGCTGTCCCGATTCCAATAAACTACAGTCATCAAGTTTCAGGCTTTCTTTGTCTTGCCTGATTTTGAGAGGCCCCTTGCTTCTCACAGGCTGGGCTTTAGGGACAGCAGTAACCTCAAGGAGCTCCAAGGCTCTCAAACTCTTAACAGCCCATAGCAGAGACCCAGTGCTGTGCATGGGCTTGTGTAAAGCAGGCTGAGCTCACAAACATAGGGATTTGGATAAAATTTCCAGTTAGTCTTATAATTTTTCAGTGTCTTTTGCCCTCACCATTACAGAGCATACAGGTCAAAGGGAATTGCCCTTGCTGCTTTTCTCACCTTCTCCAGCTTAGGCAGTCTCAAAGAAGATCTAGGTTTCAAGGTGAGTTGTGAAGATAATGGTTGGACTCGACGATTTTAAAGGTCTTTTCCAAAATTAACAATTCCATCACTTAATGATTAAATCCAGATGATGGAACAGAAGCACTATGGTGTGGACAGTTTATGCTGTGTCAAAAGTTGCATCTACTGCAGCTCTGGATTCATCTTCAGACCTTCTCTAAGGAAAGCAGGTCTGGTCAGATGGGCTGGGTGAGGGACAGAACATGGAATTAGGGACTGAGACTACAAGGTGGGTGAATGCAGACAACGAGGATGTTTTCTTTCGTCCTGTCCTTTCCCACTTTCAAGTAGCAGGCCCATCCCTCAGAGCAGCATTTTCTTGAGCAAAATGATCTGTCAGTCTTGCCTCCTCTGTTCAGCTAGGTCCATGGTTTTGCTTGGGCAGCAGGTAGGACTGTCTTTGATACACCAGGAATGCTATCCAACACTGAAGCCTCCTTTCATATGAACCTGAACTTGCTGATGTGAATTTGCACTTGCAGAAGCTGAGGGATTCTTGTCACTTTTGTAGATTTATATTCACAAAGATGTACTAAGAACACATTCTGCCCCACCCTTCCTCTTTTTTTTTTTTTTTTTTTTTTTTTTTTTTTTTTTTTTTTTTTTTTTTTTTTCTTTGTTAGCTTTGCTTTCTCCACATGAATTCTGGTTTCTAATGATACTCTTTCTGGTTATTAAGACCCCTTTTCTCTACACCCTTCCTCGTGCCTCTTTTACAGCCTAAGCCAAAAATATTTGTCTGCCACAAGTGATCAATGCCAGATTTGTTGTGTGGGCAGGATTAACAGTGAGGGATAACAAAATAGAGGCAAATTGATGCTTCACTAAAAATAGGCCTGCTGCAGAAGGTAGAAACTGTTTCCTTATGTTGAAGCTAAAGGGTAATTAATAGAGCAATTGGGATGAATTTGGGAAATGATTCTTGGTGAACCACATCCTTCCTGCACTCAGTAAGGGAGGCAGAGGATGATACAGATTTGAAGCAAGCACAGCAGTGGTGAGAGGGTTGGTGTTTGCAGCCATTAATAACAAAAGCTGCCTGTTGTTTGGATTTGTTGTAAGTGGCAGGAGCACCACTGCCCACGGCAATGCTGGCAATTTTTGACATCTTCTTTTCTGGATGAGCAGGAATCTAGGTGGATCTCAGCCTCGAGTGGAGATGGTAGATTGTGCAGAGAGAGGGACTGTGACAAGGTTTCTTTCTTGCTTGCTCGTCTGTTTTACATTCTGGATCAAGCCCTGAGACTTAATCCAGCTATTTAATTGCACATAATTTAATCTGTTGTCCTGTAAATCATGTTCTTTCCTGTAAACTGTCTGACCAAAATGATGTTTTCATCCTTTTAATACAACAGATTATAGCAGCCAATTCCCAAGGCAGCACCTGTTGTTTAATTAGAGCTAATAGATAATTACCTACAAGCACCACTGTTGCCAACATGGGGAAGAATCCTGTGCCAGAAATGAGACATTTTTGATGCTGGGAAAATGGAGGTCACTGGAGGACAGGGAGAATGTCCACCTGAGTCTGGTGCACGTTTTTTGAAGGCAATTTGCAGCAAGCACAAGGCAGAAATGATGGTATAAAAAGTCCTGGGATAAAGTTAAAAATGTGTACTCCTTTGCTAACCAGGCTCCTGCATCAGGATATGGCATCTGAGGCCCCCAACATAGGACAGACCTGCTGGAGTGGGTCCAGAGGAGAGCCACAAAAATGACAAGAGAGCTGGAGCACCTCTCCTGTGAGGGAAGGCCGAGAGAGTTGGGGTTGTTCAGCCTGGAGAAGGCTCCAGAGAGACCTTGTTGTGGCCTTTCAATATTAAAAGGGGGCTTTTAAGAGAGATGGGGACAGACTGTTTAGCAGGGCCTGTTGCAATAGGACAAAGAGAAATGGTTTTAAACTAAAAGAGGATAGGTTTAACTTAGTAGGAAAAAATTCTTTACTCTAAAGGTGGTGAGACACTGGAGGAGGTTGCTCAGAGAAGCCTGTCCCAGTCAGTGTTCAAGGCCAGGTTGGACGTGGCTTTAAGCAACCTGATGTAGTGGAAGGTGTCCCTGTACATGACAGAGGTGTTCAATCGAGATGATTTTTAAGGCTCACCCAAACCATTCTAAGATTTTAGTATGTGATAACTTGTGTTTATTATACCCTTGTCTGTGGTAGTGGCAGGCCCTCTATTTTGAACAGTAGGTTCATCTAAACTACTGTCATATCACCCCTTAATCTTCCATTAAACAGCTTAGAGCAAAGCAAGGTCCTACTGAAACCGGTAGGTGAACCAATCATTACTTGAATAATTAATTTCCTATGATAATTCCAGTGATGCCCACTGAATTAGGCAGAGGACTTGTAACAAGGGCAGCAGTTGAATGTCTACAAATTCAGTGGATCTCCTGGGTGGGCAGGAGCGAGGAGCACAGGTCTGTGCCCTGAGCAGGGAGGAGACGGGCAGGACTCAGCTGTGACATTGCCCCAGGATCTGTTTTGCCAAACAAACATGATGTGGGCTGGCCAGCCCAGCACATGTGCTAGACAGATGATCAACCTACACATAACTCTCAGCTAGCAGCAAAGTAATGTTTTTTTGCCTGGTAGGCATGAAACAGGGAAGGTGAAGGATTTTTAACTGTGAAAGTATCACAGTGAGCACTAATCATACATTACTGGAGAAAGAGTTGTATCAATTCTGCTCTTATCAGAGCAGCTTATCATCATCAGTGCAGATTTCCCTCCTCTCCTACTGCTGAGACTTTATTCAGACTAATTGCTGAATAGCAATTCTTTTGAACACCCTCACAAAGCTTTAGGAATGCCAATGTGATAAAATATGTAATTTTCTAAGGGCAACTCTGACTCCCCTTGTGTATTGCCTCATCTGTACTTTGCATCCTTTAGTCTTTGCTAATTTTATTCTTGGCATCTTGAATCCATGGGAGTCCTAGACATGTAGGCTGGAATAGACTTGATAAATCATGCAATTCTTCCTATGAGCAGCGGTTGGATCCACATACCTGGACCACCCTGTAGACCTTATCAAGACATCTTGACAATGATTTGTCTACACCTGTTCCCAAAGATCCTACATGAAGGGGATTCTATATCTGTTTCTACTATAATGCTTAACTGACTTTCTAATTAAGAAATTTTATTAGAATTATTAGCTGAAGTCCTGCTTTTTATAAATGTAGCCTATTATATTCTTCTCCAGGCAGAGAACAACTTGAACAATGCAATTTAGTTTTAAAAGTTTGTAGTTATGGTGTTTTACCATGTAGTCCTAATTTTCTTCCTGTGAGGCAAAACAAGTGTGTTCTTTCCAACTTTTTTCTTGGTCATAATTCCTAAACTACTAATAGTGTTCATTTTCCTTTAGCTAGACCACATTTTAAGTGAGAGAGATTTGAGAGAGGTTAAAACTCTGCTAAGGTAGAGATCTATAATTGTAGAAAGACACTTTAATACTAACTCAGACAAAACAGTGGTGGGTGTCATATGTCCAGTAATGAATAGGGAAAATTAAAAAATTGGGATATGCTTCCTTCATAAGGCACATTCAGCTTTCAACAATCAGTGGTTTAAAAACTTCCTGAACTGGAGGTTGCATTTCTATCATCACATTTAATAGACCCTGATGGGCTAATTCAATTGACTGGAAAAGAGATTAGACAAATTTTATGGTTAATCTTCAAAGCATCTGGTGACACTGAGTTCCTCAATTTACGTGCTATGCACACGAAAAACATATTTCCCACAGCTTGTCTCAGATGTGTTTGCCTGGCAGCTTAACCACTGCTCCCACCCCTTTTATCCACCATCAGCTCTTGCATTCTGAGAAACAGCAAGTGTCCTCCATGACATACATGTGTGCATAGACCTGTGGCAGCAGTGGCTTTCTTCTAGAAACAAAAGTAGATCACTCCCAAAGTCCTAGAATAAAATAGATCTTCTCTAGAGAAACTATGATAATTGGTCAGCCCTCCTGGCTCTCTTCTCACAAGATAGGCAACCAAAAGTTTGCTTTGGTGTTGTCCACTTCAGCTTGGAGTTGTCCTGTGTCTTTGTTTGTCGAAACAGAAGCAGCAGCCTGTCTTCACTAAGGATCTAAATGGACTCATTTCATCTGTGGCAGGGAATGAGAGCTCACTTGTGGACAGTTACTGCACATTCCTGTCACATGGGCCACCAACTTGGAGAAGTTATCACTGGCTCTACTAGGCTAGACCAAGAACCTCTCTCATCTGCTTTGTTTCATGGTTCCACAAAAGAAAGTGAATATTAAATGCTGGTCCCTGGCCAAATTAGTCTTCCAGTTCTTCACCTTAACAGTTCCATTCAGCTAAACAAAGAAGATGACCACTTAAGGATCAACGCTTTCATCTGAAAATTTTAGGTTGAGTAGATGTACTAGGAAATATGACCCACAACAATTAAAACAATTGTTGGAAGTGTTTAATTTCTTGAAAGCTTAGGGAGGAGGTAATGCAAAAATTTGATTTCTAGTAGTGCACTGTATATCACTTAAATCCTTCTTTGCAGGGTCTCACTACCAGGAGCCAGTGACTGCTTGGCATGTGGACTATTGGGTTCCAGAAGCTGGCTGGGAGTCGGATGAAAATCTGTCTCCTGGTAGCACCCTCAGCCTTGGTGTCCCTGTGCTATGCTGTGACACCAGAGGAAGACGGATGGAAAATTTCTTGGTGGATCTCATTTGGACTCTCCTGCTTGTCTGCAAGCTTTCCAGGCCACTGCTATAGGCTGAGGACTGCCCCTGCATGGTGCTCCAAGGATGGAGGGGTTCTGCTGCAGGTATTGCATGTCTGTGTGTATTTGTACATACCAAGTTCTAGAACTAGATGACTTAAAACTATGACAGCTCCATAATGTCCTCAACAAAGGTTACCATAATCTCTTGCCTCTCTTCCAAGCATGACCTGATTAACAACTTTGATGTGACCATATAACCTCTAGCGCTTTGCAAAAGGGAGTTCTTGCATCTCAGCAATGCAGCATGGCAGTTGGTGACAGAAATGTAATAACCCCTTCTCTTTTCCCCTTTCCTTTCTGAAAATAGTGGGTCTTTCCTGTTCTTTAGGTGTGTTTTATCATTCACTCTTACTTGCTTGTATTTAATACATACATTTTTCCAAAACAGCAGAATGGCAAGACCTGCTCCAAATGTTAGCAGGGATGGCTCTGTATGATTGTGGCTGGACTGAAGTGACATGCAGGTTTAACGCTGCTCTGGAAGACTGAAGTGCTACAGCATTGTGTGCCAAGACAAGTCCTGCTTCTTAGACTGTTTTTGGAAGAGCACAGTAAACATATTTTATCAGTTTTATGAGGCTTTAGAAAAGAGGTTGCACATTTTTTAATTCATGATGGTAGTGAAAGATTAATAAACATATCATGATTATAGTTTGAAATCACTAAAGCTGTCTTTTTCCCCCTGTCTTGACTATTCCTTGATCCAATCTAAGACTTCTTTTCTGTACAGAAGTGTCCCACACACTTTCTTCCCAAAAGAGATCCATCTTGATTGTTCTGCTTCAGTAATGTTATAGGTCTGATTCAGTAAAAAAGGAATTGCTGTACAGATGTCTCCATAGATATAATGAAAATGTTTTTTTTCCTCCTCTTTTTCCTAGTTATCCTCCGTAGCTTACTCAGGAAAATGATGAGGAATCTTCCAGAGAGCACCACTGGATGCTGGAGCTGGTAAGTGCAGGGTGGTGTAGAAATCATACAGTGGCCCTGCATCTATGCTAAAGGGTAATAAAGTTGTGTGTAAGACAGGAAATCATAGACCAAATATTGGCAACCACATCCTATGCAGATTTTGCCGAGATTGGCTTTGATTGCCAACTGGTGGCCAGAAGCTGTCTCTGATTCA
Source organism: Brachypodius melanocephalos (assembly GCA_013398615.1). NCBI lineage: Eukaryota > Metazoa > Chordata > Aves > Passeriformes > Pycnonotidae > Brachypodius > Brachypodius melanocephalos. Next base: position 6,170,177 of record VZSR01000520.1, read on the forward strand.
GTTCTTCCCTAAGGCCACCCACCTGGTGGCTCAGAGGCACTGGAGCAACCAGACTGGTTGTGGCCACAGCAGTGCTCTAGCCAAAGGTCAAGCGAATATCTCCTGCCAACACAGAATGGGCTGATTCCTTCTTATTGGTAGATTTGTATTAGGTAAGAAATTGGGAATGCTGTGTGTGCTGTGGTACTAAAGAGTTGGGTATACTGATTTACCTCTTTCTGCTGGAAGAGTGCAGATGGCTTGCCAGTAGTTTGTGAAAATCTCTTGTGAGGTAGGATCAAGTGTTTCCAAACTACCCCTCTGGGGACTTCTGCCAACAGACTCATCAACTCATTGCAGAAAATTGGCCAATGACCTCGCTGGGAGGGGGAATTTGAGATGTGGATGTAGTTGGGATTGCCCCACTTAACAAAAATACAGCTGCAGGTACAAGCTCTAGAGAGTCCCATGAAGGCTGGTGTTTGCTACTAATGGCCTCTAGGTACTCTGGTGAGATGGAGCTTCCTGGGATATCTGAGTGATTTCCTGATCCTCTGGAGCAAGGAGTAGGTAGCAGAGATCTCTCAGTAGTACGTAATCTATCATGCTGCCTATGTAGCTGGACTGAGAAAGAGAACCAGGTAGGAATTAAAGGCAGGAAACTTGCTTTTTGGTAGTCAGGCTGACAGAAGACTTTTCTTTCTAAGCCTCAAATAATTCTAATGTTATGGAAATTGTTGCCTGAAGATAGCTTGAAGGAGAGCAAACCTTGTGGTGGTAGTCTTAATACATGCTGGCTATTCAAGAAATAATGTTCTTAAAGGTCTGATGGGAGAAGAGGCTGCTTTTTGACCTTCCTCTCCTTGGCTTTGATTTCAGACTTTCCCTTGCTTGTTTGGATAACATTGGAGCAAACTTTGATAACTTAAATTGTTGGCCTGAAGCTCAACCAACTGGCAAAAAAGGTCAGGAAAGAAAGTATGTTGCTACTGCTTTCCCCTAGCCGGTGACCACTCCTTCTCCTTATCACTGAGGCCGTTGGTAGCTCAGATTGCCCTTGTTCTTGTAACAAAGATTGCTGGGTAGGAGGAGAATTGAGCAGCAAAAGGCAAACAAGACTTCAGGAGCAACTTGCAGGAGCGTGTATTAAAGCTCAGGTCAGACTAAGGGGTGAGCACAGCCTGCATAAGAAACCTTCTCTGCAAAAGGTTGCACAGATGGTGCCAATATACATCCCTGTGCTCCCCTCACCATTTCCAGACTGCAGGCTGTGACTGGTGGAGTTGGATCTCGCTCATGAGAGGCTTCTGCTAAGCTCGATCACCAACCTCATCCTTGGCAGCGACTGAGAAGAGCTGGAGGGGAGGAAGAGGGGCAGAATGGTGGTGTGGGTACCAGTCATCCTCCATGGAAAGATACCCCACTGGGTATCTTGTCTGGAACCCCTGTGTGGCAGCTGAGGGCTGTGTGGGACTCGATGTAGCTCCCTCAGAGATCACTGTAAAGCCACTTCATTACAGCAGCACTCACTGACAGGTACTGCTAGTGCTTGAACTCATCCTGCATGTCCTGGCTATGTCAGTGGCTTGCATATAGTGGGTTTTTCCTCTTGTGAGTAGCAAGATTTACAGATGATCGCTCAGTGGGGTTTGTAGAGTCGTTCAGATCCTTGCATGTTTGTCCTCACATTTTTCAGAATCCAATCTACAAAAATCAATTTAATTGCTTTTGTGTGTGCAAAGGCCAAGTTCAAGACCCAGCTTTTCACAGTCAAACCAAAGGGATAAAATGTTCATTTGTCCACAGTACAGCCCTATCCTTTTTCTTTCTATTGAAACCTAAGCTGAATTACCCAGACTACTTCAATTTGCAGAACTGGGCCTGAAATATCCAAAGTCCAGGCTCTTTCCCTCTGAATTTTGCAACACTAGTTTCTGGAAAAGCTATCAGAAAACAGAATGCAAAGTAAAAGGCAGGAGAGGAAAGGTGTTCACCACCTGCCTGTTTTTAAACAGGAGTCCACCTGCTGAGAAGGTCTAGTACACTTCAGGAGGATTCTTGTTTTGTCATGGTGATTTTCCTATCTCTACTTCAAACCATACTCTGCAGCCTTTTTCGGAGAAAGGAGAATATCCTACTCTGCTCCACAGAAGCTACTTATAGCAATGTTCATGGTGCTGGAGAGCTGTCAACTCTGCTAAGTGGTGAGGCAGGGGGGAAGCAGAGACTTGAGATAAGAATAGTAAGTGAAATCTTAAATTTGACAGGCCTGTCAAGGAGGAAATTACAGCTTGGAGGAGGAAAAGTGGTTGTGTTTTGAATTTTCTGTAGTAAATATAAAGTCTGGGGGTTTTGGCGGTGAGGAGGCAGTTCCACCAGGAATGTGTAAAGCTTTGTTTTGGACATGTCTGCCACAGCTGTTTTTCATTACAAGAGAGCAAGAGGAGGACTTGGTGACAAGGAAACCTTGTTTACTCTGGTAGAGCTGGCATAGAAGATGCAGGAAGGCAGGCAGAGATGAGTGTGGAGGGAGCCTGGAGGACACTGGAAATCTCTTAAGTCTAGGTGGCACCTGAAGGAATTTGGGATAAGGTTACCTTTTCTTCCCCATCTCCACTGAAATAACAAGTTGCTGACCTTACCTGGCAGTAACTGCAGTGCAATTCCCAGCTGTGCCAGGGGCCAGGCACTTGTTTTTCATGGGCTGTGTTTAAGAATGTGATGCTTGCTTTCTAAATTTTATTCTAAATTCTGCTCTTAGGCCAGCTTGAACTTGTATTGTGGAAGAAGTGCTAGTATTTATGGCTGGTCTGTTGGGTTACCATCAAGATTTCTGCCAGAAGGAGTGGAGGCTAAAAGGGGAGGCAAGGGGCGTGCAGGAGAGCTCTGTGAGTCCAATCTAAAAATGTGCCAGCACACAGGCACACACCATCACCTGCTGCTCACAGGAGACAGAGGTGTGGAATAACGTGTCCAGGACCAGGCAACAGGCTGCTGTCAAAGCATGAGCAGTGCAGCCAGGTGTCAGCCCTTCCTGCTGGACTCTGCATGCCCTGGATAAGCTGTCCTACTCATTCCGTGCTCCTCCACATGTAGCGTCAGCTTCTTTTTCTGCAGGATGTGTCCATGTAAACTGAACGCAATTTGCAATGAAAACAGGAGAGAGGTACGCCTTCATCCTTTTCTCCCCCCCCCAGAGTACTGAGAAGGTTTGGTCCTGTACCAGTAATACCAGTGATGAGTTTGGCAGAGGGAGGGTCAGGGGCACCAGAAATGACAGTACTGCAGTCACAGGATGTTCTCAGTGCATTGTCTTAGTTTTGGAACAAAGCTGTCCAACAGGACTGAGACATTCTCTAACTGTGCTGGGCATTTCATCCTGGATGGGACCTCTTGGATGAGCTCCTGTGCAGCTGCTTCACTGGATTTTAGCAGTGACCCAGATGTGAGCCACCCTCACATCAGCAGGCCTGGGTTGCTTAGGCTGTTGGAAGGACCTCCAGGGGAAAAAAAGGGGACATTTCCTTGTGCCCGAGGTAGTGGAGTGGGATCAGCTATCCTGATGTTACAAATGCAAAGCAGCTGGGCTCACATTTCTCAGGTGTCACCCCCAGGACTGGTCTGTCAATACTTAGTGCACTCAGATGTTTAAGGTATTCAGCCCCTTATTTTGATGCTTCTCTGACTGTATCAAAATATTTAAATACCTGCTCTCAAGAAGTGAAGCACTTCTCAACATTGCTTGTTCAACTCTTAGCTAGTGGTTTGTAAGAGATTTAGCTTGTAGTTGCCTGGGCAGGTGTCAGAATGAATCTGCTCTCCTATGGATCAGCTGGAGTCTTCAGTGCCTGATAAGAGAGATCTGATTTGAAAAGTTATCTAGACATGGGAGTCCATTAATGTGTCTTGACCAGTAGAGATTCTCTGGTGTCTAAGAAGAGTTTAGGTCCTGCCTCTCCCTTCCTCTTTATGGGAATACTAGGCACCTATTTCTATGAACTCATGCAAATTTGGTATTTCTGAGCCCTCACTTCTGTCAAGACTCACCAAGAGTTTTAAAAGATTTCAGGAGGAAAAAGAAAATAATGGGTAGCAGACAGGCACAGAGAGAGCCCTGTCATGTAAGTTGAACATACAGTTCTGTCTCTGAGCACTTATGGCCATTTAAGAGGGCCATGATGTTCCTAGGATTGTTTGTGTAAGGTATCAGGATGTTTCACTTTTCCTAGTTGTCTTCCCATTTAGACAGAAGGGGTGAATGACTTTTGCCAGTTCTTGAAGTAGCACTCTTAGTAGTGATAATATCCCAACATATAGGGATATCATGTTATTGATGAGCTCAGTCTTTGAATACAAAGCTGTTTGCTCCCACCTCTTCCAGACTGGATTGTGGATTGTTGCCTTTGATTTCTAAGCTCTGCCCAAATCCTTTTGGATACTTTTATTGTTACAGAGCAAATGAAGGAGAATTCCTAGTGCATACAGCAGGGAAATAAGGTAAGAGCCAAAAGCTGTTCTGCTTGCTGTGGACAGGCTGGTGAGATGATGGGGAGCAGGGTACCAGTGGCCAAGCCAAGGCAGTGCCAGAAAACCAGCCTGATGCCCACCCCTCCTACCAGGGGTCTGGTGTTGGATCTTAATGGTGCTATTATGGTGCCAAGAGCCTGGGTCAGGGGAGCAATGGAGCCAAAGTAAATATTTTAGCAAAGGCTGATGAGCACAGACTGCCTCGGTAACATCATGGGTTTCTCAGAAATTTGAGTTCTGAGGCCTTTGGCTTTTTTCATTTCTGCCGTAACAAAAGAGTCTGCCTGGGTGACCTCTTTCTTTCCTCTCTCTTTTTCTCCATCTCTCCTCTTTCAACCTTTCTTGTTTTTCCCCCTAGGTCCCAAATCACCATTATTAATCACTTAAAAGGGCTAAAAGTAAAGGTGAGAAATAGGAACAAGTATTCTACTTTTCACATTCAGATTCATTTTGGGCTGGAGCACAACCTAAGCAATGGGCTTCGTGTCGTTGCTCCTGCAAACAGTGCAGAGGATGTGCCAGCCACAGCAGCAGAGAAGAAGATGGTGATAAAGCACTGCTCAGTTGAGCCTGGATGTTGCTTCTCTAGATCTCTCTTCCTTTTGGCTCCCCAGCCTGCAATACTTGCAAAGAAGAGTAGGTCTGGCTTTTGCTTCCCAGTTAGTTGAAATGCCACAGGATGTGGGTTCTCATTTTTGCCTCTCTAGTCCTCTGGGAACAAGACCTTCATGTTCCAAGTGCAGACACTTCAGAGAGGTGGTACAGCCAGATTTCCCTATGCTTGCTTCTGTTTTCCCCCTTTGACCAAGCAGCACTACCTACACTGGGTTCTTCTCACAGTTTCTAGCTTACACCACAGATTTACCCATCACTTGCCTTTTTTTCATTTCAAATTATTCGCAGAATGAGACATACCCTTTAGTTCAAACCCCAGGAGTCTTCACATTTTATAGTAGGTAGACACATGGTCGTATATCAACCTGCAGTTTTTACAGGTCTGGAAATAAACATTTGGCTTTTCTCAATGCCAAGCTGCTTAATAACCTGTTACAGTCACACATACTAATACTCTCAGGCACAAAGCTGTTGCCCCTTTATAGATGCTTTTTTCCTTGGCATGCCTTCTGGAGGTTTTTTTAAAAATTATTTTCAGACTTGGCAGATTAGTGCAAAGCCTTTTTTTGCAAGTAGCCACTTTCCACTCTGGCTTGTTATTGCCCAATTGCTAAGAATCTTATTTCCTGTTGTGTTTTCTCCTTATTGCCAATTGGTTTTGGGTACTTCCTGAGTTAGGGTGTCTTCTCACAATAGCAGCAGATGTCAGCATGGTTTGTCTTGTGGCTGCATAAAGCAAAACAGTGTTGCCCACTGTGCCCATTCCTGTGAGCTGGCAGTGGCTCATGAAATTACTGCATAAAAGGTAAAGACAGGCTGATTTTCCTGTGAGGAACTGATGGAACCTGTGTGTAGCTGTTCTGCAGTAGGCTTTACTGGTAGAATTGAGTGCATCTCAGAGTTTGCAGCAAGATTAATTCCCCCCCCCCGCCTTTTATAGGTGGGAAAACCAAAGCACATGTGAAAGTTATTCAACAGATCAGATGCTGAACTGAGAATACAACCAGAATATAAGTCTCCAGCCTTTCAGAACTGTGGCTTCTCTTTTCCCTGAGTGGAGAGAGTGTATGCACAAGGATGATTATGCCAAATGCCAAAATGCCAAAAACTATGCCTTGACTAGGCTATTTCATGGCAACTAATGTTGACATCTGTTGATTTTTTTTCCAAGGCTCACACAACAATTGGGGAGAATAGAAAGGATTGGAGTGTGTAACATTGTAATGTTATTTCTCATATAAACCTCAGGCCTCCATCTTGCTATGATTTGATGCCTGTACTGGAGCTGTTTACCAAGGGCATGGAGGGTAGGTTATTCTTTTCCTCTTCACAGCAGCTAATGTTGTTCTCACCTCTTCTCTCAGTCCTCCTTCCTTTAGGCTGCCAGTGCTGATGAACATTGCAGTTACTGATGCAGCTTTTACAATGAATACCCCAGTTACTCTGTAATATTTTCATCCAGACCATATTTTTCCTAGTTTGTTTTTGCCAAGGTCACATGAAACACTGTTCAAGCTCTCAGCAGAGTCAGTGTATGTGGGGTTTTGCGCTTGCCTGATCTCTATACAAGGTCTTTGTCATAGAATGAAATACACTTCCTTGGATCTGTTTGTGACAGATATGGGTGGGATTTTAACTACCTCCCAAATATTGGGTAGATGCTCTCAGATGGTTTGTTACTTTTGTTTTCTCTCAAGAGTTGAACTTTAATGAATAAATTCTGACTCCTCCCTTTCCCCTTTTCTAAGATGGTCATTGTCTTTACAACTCTTCTGGAAGCATTCTGCACAAGCTGTCAGATACCACTTCTGATGGCTCTGAGGGTTCTTCTAAATTTCTCTGGATTCATTTCATCCAACTAAAAACTATATAGCTTATCTATTTTGTTCTTTATGAATTCTAACCTGAAGTTAAATATTACTGATATTACTAGTATTTTGTTGACTGCCTGATCTGTAGTGGTTTTTTAATAGACACTGAAGCAAAAATTCATTAAACACATCTTTGCTTAGTGATGTTTAATAAGGGCTTCCAATGCCTCTTCATAGATCTGTTCATCACTTGTTTTCCTTTTACTAATATTGTACAAATGTGAGCTTTAACATTTTTCTCTGTTAGTTGTTACTTTCTGCCATGGCCTCTCTGATTTTTATTTCTGTACATCTGTACCATCAGTACTTGTAATTTTTTATCTCTTTTCCAAGAATCTACATCCTCTCTGTGGAGGAGTTTGCTGCAAACCATAAGATTTAGTCTCTTTTTCCATGCCATTTCTGCATCAGGACAGTTTGTGAGTTGGGTGTGCTTTGTTTAAGGACTGGAGGCTTCTATGGAGTTTCTCCTCACAGGAGCTGAATATTTTTTTTCATTTAATTCCATGTTCAACAACTTACTTTGCTCTTCCCACTTTTTCTTCTCCTAAGACTCTGAGGTTTTATAGTTTGCTCCTTCTCTACCAATTTTCTTCCTTGGTTTTCTGTTTCATTGCACTTCATTACTGTCAGCATCAAATACTCCTCTGAGTGATTTCAGAGATTTTGCATCTACAGTATTTCTACTTGCATATGGCTGAACAACCTGTGGAGCAGCTTGTGCTCTTGTCTCAGCCCATTCCTTGCTTCCCCTGATTACTACAGGTAACCACTGTCGTGTTTCAGTTTGGCTAAAATTTCATAATTTGCTTTCTAAATAGTTTTCTTATGGCCTGAATTTACCCCAACCATCTCTGCCCTCTCCATCAGATCTTATTCCAATTTACCAGCCACACTGAGGAGTTATAAAATGCTTGTTTTACAAACTCCCTCAGGGAAGAAAGCAGCAGAGAAAACTCAGAAATGGTGGGGGTGTGTGTGGTGGAGGGTTTTGAAAATCAGTATAGCAAAGTTGACTTCAAGGCTGGCCTGTTTCTGAAGTGATGTCAGTAAACTGAAGATAGAAATTTCTTGTAAAGACCCCATTTTGCTCTTGAGTGAAGAGGATGAAGACATTAACTCAATCACATCCTCCTTGTCAGCAGTGTTCTGCTGCATTGGCTGAAACAGTTGTTTTCATCTCATAGAAGTCCAACAAGTATAATGAAACTTTAATCCTTCTGTTTCCTAAGCAGAACATCATGTGTTCTTTATTTTAATTGGATTGAGGCCATGCTGATACTTCATTAGTACAACTATGAGCCTTACATAAATTCTTGTGCATAAGTTCTGATCTCCTGAATGGTGTTTCAGCTTCGTGTTCCTGTGCCTGTGTGTGCCTGCTGTATTATTCTGTCAAAAATCCTGTCTAACATGTATTTGTGTTATGCAAATATTGTATTTTTGACATGTACTTTTGTCATCAGAAGATATTCTGCAAGGTCCAGAATATGCCCAATATCTGATCATATAATTACTTAGATTGAAAGGGAACTTTTAAAGATCATAAAGTCCAACTTCCCTGCGTTGAGCAGGGAGCATCTTCTTCTACATCAGGTTGCTCTGAGCCCTAGAAGGATCTGTGCCATGGATCTGTTCCATGATCTTCCCAGGCACAGAGGTGAGGCTGACAGGTCAGTAGTTCACATGATCTCCCTTTCTACCCTTTTTTAAGATGTGTGCAATGTTTTCCTTTTTTACCTGGGACTTCACCTGATTGCCAGGACTTTTCAAATATCATGGGGAGTGACTCGACAACCACATCAGCCAAATCCCTTGGGACTTTGGGATGCATCTTATCATGTCCCATAGACTTACATGTGTTTCAGCTGGTTCCTCAGGTGGTCTCAAACCTGATCTTCTCTTACAGTGGGAGGGACTTTGCTGCCTCAGTCCCTGCCTTGCCCCACTCAAGAGGTGTGGGAAGAATGATGAGGTAAAAAATTGAGTACGTTGTTTGTTCCCAGTTTGCCAGTCATGTTCATCAAAAGTAGTATTTTTTGACATTCTTTTCTGGCAGATATACCTGTAGAAGCCCTTCTGAGTATTCTTTGCATCCCTTGCCAAGTTCAGCTCCAGCCACACCTTGGCCTTCCTGACCCCATCTCTACACATACAAGCAATATCCCTATATTCTTCCCAGGATACCTCTACCTATTTCCAGTGACTATGCATTCCTTCTTGCCCTTCTACTTTGATCACCAGGTCTTGACTCATCCATGGTGGTCTCTTGCCATCCTTTCCTGATTTCTCACCTGTTAGGATTGAGAATTCTTGTGCTCTGTGGAAGGCGTCCTTAAAGATCTGCCAGCTCTGCTCTGCTCCCTTGTCCCCCAGGGCAGTTTCCAGGGGGTCTTATTGAATTGAACTTAGGAAGCAAAACCTAGGAATTTTGCTTTCCTAAAATTCAGTTGTCTGACTTTACTCTGCCTGACCCATATTCCTCAGGATTATGAACTCCACCAATGCAGGATCACTGCAATCCAGGCTGACTCCAGTCTTGATGTCACCAATGAGTTCATTTGTGCTGGTGAATAACAGGTCTGCATCTCCTTTGGCAGGGATGTCTATTACCTGGCTTGCCTGGCTTAAGAATTTACCCTCGATGCATTCCAAGAGCTCTCTGGATCACCCACAGCTTGCTCTGCTACTTTTCCAGCAGATGCCATTTGTTGAAGTCCCCCAGCAGGATGATAGCCTTGATCATGACTTTAAGCTTCTCTTCTGGATGCTATAGGTGCAAGCTATGTGAAGAACTGAACAGATGCAGACAATCCAGCCCCAAAACCAGTTTGTAAGAATTGATGCTTAGAGGGTAGAGAAGCTCACAGAAATAGTGGTGTTGTGTTTGTTTTTCAAGGCGCATACAGTTCAACCTGTTCAGTTCCCCCATGTTGTTTACAACAGAAATTCACCAGCCACCTGCTGGCACACCAGAGTTTGAAACTCAAATTAACTCTGAAGTGAGAACAGGTTTTGTAGTTCTGCGTGAACAAAAGTTTGTTAATTTTATAATTAATTCTGGACTGCCTGTAAAAGAAAATGAACATTCTTTTAAATAGTGTTGACAGACCAATAGGAGCTCTGATTTTTTCACCACCAGGCTCCCAACTCACCTTTAATTACGACTCTTCCAGGAGCAGCAGCAATCATCATTATAGCTGGATACTTGCCCATTGCAGTGAGCTCCTTATCACTGACTGGAGTTCCCTTGAGCTGCTGATACAGCTCTGATTTGGTTCAGTGTGCTTTGTCCAACAGGGGTGAGAGAGGGACAAAACGAATTATATAAAAATATAAAAAAAATGAAAAAAACCCCTCCAAAATTATAATATATATAAAATATATATATAAAAACATAAAAATTAAAATTATATTAAAAATAAAAAATCGTAAAAAGCACCTTAATGCTGCCAGCCCGGCTGTGTTCCACACCGAGGAGCGTGGCAAGCCCTGGCTGTGCAGCCGTGGGTGCCGGCCGGGCTCTGAGGGCTGCGGCTCCCGGCGGCTGCCGCCTGCAGGCTGCGCCTCTGCCGCCCTCAGGAGCTCGTCACGCTGCGGCACCGCCGCGGGGAGAACCAACCCGGCCGTGCGGGCAGAGCTCCAGACCTGCCACACAGCGAACTCGGGATAGGCAATGGGCACCCGCAGCCCCGAGAGCCGAACGGGCCCTGGGCTGAGCCCAAAGCGGCGTGGGCGAGGGAGGGGATTCTGCCCCTCTGCTCTGCTCTGCTGAGGCCGCACCGGCAGGGCCGTGTCCGGCTGTGGGGGCCCCAGCACAGACAGGACATCAGCCAGGTGGAGCCAGTGCAGAGCAGGGTCACCTCTTGGTCAGAGTGATGGAGCACCTCTCCTATGAGGAAAGGCTGAGAGAATTGGGGGTTTTCAGCCTGGAGAAGAGAAGGTTCTGGAGTGACCTAATTGTGGCCTTCCAGTACCTCAGGGGAGCCTACTGGAAAGATGGAGAGGGACTTTTTATGACAGCATGTAGTGACAGGACTACTAAGGGGGAATGGCTCCAAACTAAAAGAGAGTAGGTTTAGTTTAGATACAGGGAAAAAAAAATACTGTGAGGGTGCTTAGGCACTGGAACAGGTTGCCCAGAGAAGCTGTGGGTGCCCCATCCCTGTCAGTGTTCAAGGCCAGGCTGGACAGGGCTCTGAGCAACCTGGTTTAGTGAAAGGTGTCCTTGCCCATGGCAGGGGGGCTGGTACTGACTCTTCTTTAAAGTCTCTTCCAACCCACATCATCCTATGATTCTATATACTTTTATTTCTTGCAAAATGCAGACCAGGTACTGTTCAAGACAATGTTAAATGCAATTTTCATGTGTATTGACATCTCGAAGCAGATAAATCTTGTAGGCAAAAGGGATTTTTGTAGGGATTTTTCCTCCCCTAGGTTACACTAGTCTGCAACTTTTGCCCCACAGGTTACTTTTCTCTTTTTTTCCCTTCCTTAACCTCTACTTTCTTTGGCAGCCACCAGGAGCATGCAGTGTAATCCCAGAAAGAAGTGCTCCCAGCGTTGTCAGTCAGCAGATGGCAGATAGAACTGATGTAACTGCATTCAGGGTTGGTTTCGACATCCACCATTTTAATATCTAAATAGTCATGGCACTGAGCCATATCGTAAGGGCCTTTCCCACTGCATACAGTGGAAAGATTTCCATCTTGCTGGGACAGAGCAAGTCTTGCCTGGCACCTTAACCACCCACAAAAATTAGTCAGATGGTAACTAGCTGAGCATGGCTTTACCCCTATTCTGTAACATTTTTTGTGTTTCAAAAAGTAAAAGAGCAGCTTTCAAAAGAAAAAGAAACTTCTAATGCTGAGAAGGTCACAGACTGAGGTAAGATTTTTGACATTGTCAGGAATCTATTTCAGGGAGCACAACACCACCAGGTTGTTCTGATACTCTTTCTACATCTTCCAGTCCTACTTGGTTGATGTTTTTAATGGTGGAAGTGAGCTTTGTCACTGAAGGTATGAATGGATGTGACAGTCACATACTTGTGTCATGCACTGCTATGTGACGTGTGTATCAACTGCAGTTGGTTGGGGTGTAAAGTGAGTCAGAACCTGGCAGTTATATGAATACAAATTGTGTTTATTCTTCCTTCAAAAAAGCCTCTTGTTGCTCTCCTCAGTACCCAGACACTTGTGAAGTGCAGATGTGTTTGGAGCAGTGCAAGGGCATGTAAATATGCTACCCTAAATCACATCAATTTTCTGTGACCCATTCAGCATCTGTTCTTGTATCCTCAGGGTGGTTCTGTCTGATGAACACTGCATTTGGAGAAAGCTCCTCATGCTACCCTTTTTCCTGTGCTGTGGGGAGACTCCACCTGGGGTACTGCATCCAGCTCTGGGCTCCCAAGCACAGGAAAGGCTGTTAGACCTGCTGGAATGGCTCCAGAGGAAGGCTGTAAAAATTATTAAAGGGCTGAAGCACCTCTGCTATGAGGAAAGGCTAACAGAAGTGGAGTTTTTCAACCTGGGGAAGAAAAGACTGGGGAGACCTTGTTGTAGCCTTTCATTATTAAAGGGGTCTTCTAAGAGAGATGGGGCCTCTTTAGCAGGGCCTTTTGCAATAGGACAAGGGGTAATGGTTTTAAATTAACAGAGGATAGATTCTGACTAGATATAAGCATCCTGGTTCCAGCTGGCATAGAGTTCATTTTCTTCCTGGTACAGTGCTGTGTTTTGGATTTATTATGCGAGCAGTGTGATACCACTGATATTTTAGTTACTGCTAAATAGTGCGACTCTAACTCAAGGACTTGCTGGTTTCCCATGCTCTGCTAGCGAGGAGGTGCACAAGAAAGGAGGGAGTATGGCCAGGACAGCTGATCCAAACTGGCCAAAGAGATGCTTCATATCTTATAATGTCAGGCTCAGTATAGAAACTAGGAGGAGTTGGCCTGGACCTACCAGTCACTGCTGGAGGATGGGCTAGGCCTTGGTCAGCAGGTGGTGAGCAGTAGTACTGTGCATCACCTGTGTTTCTTGGGGTTTACTCCTTTTCATTACTATTATTAGTGTTGTTATTGTTATTACAATCGTTGTTATTATTATTATGTTTTGTTTTAATTCCCTTATTAAGCTGTTCTTGTCTCAATCCATGAGTTTTGCTTGTTTTCTGATTCTCCTCCCCATAGGGTGGTGGGAGGAGATGAGCGAGCAGCTGCATGACACTAGTTGCAGGCTGGGGTTAAACCACCACAATATAAGGAAGAAATGTTTTATATTGAGAGCAATAAAACATTGGAACAGGTTGCCCAGAGAGGTGGTAGATGCCCAGTCCCTGAAAGCATTCAGGGTCAGGTTGGCGGGGCTCTGAGCAGCCTGGTTTAGTTGAAGGTATCCCTGCTTATTGCAGGGATATGGGACTAGATAATTATTGAAACATCCCTTCCAACCCAAACAATTCTATGATTAATATAGGGGTTTTTTTACGGTTTCTTCAATATTTATCTCTGTGATGACTTCTTTAATTTTTTGCTATTGCTTTTCCTACAGAAATATTGATGTTGCTTGTAATAAAAGATGGTCCTTCACAACTTTGCCTTTACAGGGCAAAGAAGAGGACTCCTCCTTTGAGACACTGAAGATGGTCGTCTTCTCTCTCCCCTGCAAGTCAATTTCCATGCCTCTTCACAATATTTCCCCTTTTTGATACAGAACTTTGATGACCAATATTTAATTTTTCAAGCAGCTTTGCAAAGGTTGCTGTCATGGAGGTTTTAAAGAAAAACTTTAGCTCATATAGTGCAGGGGAATGCAGTGACTGCTGTTCTGGTAGCTGTAGCTACCAGAGTGTAGTTGTAACCAGAAAAGCATTCAGAGTCCAAGAATCACCACTGAAAAAACCCACTGAACTATTTTTACGTTTTGAGAACTTTTTATGGTGACATGTTTCTCAGGCACTGTCAGCCCCTCTGTTCCTGACATTGCTAGCCAGCATGAGGCTTTGGGAACAGGCTCTTTACACTCGCTGTCTCACTTAAATGATTTTTAAGTGAGATAGCAGCAGGGCATTTGTCAGACTTTTAAAAAAATATATATTAGTTTTCTTCTTGCAAACCTATGTGAGCCATGTCTTTCCTTAAACCCATTTCTGCCAGGAAGCCTCTGTCCTGTAGCACTCTGCTGCCTTGGCTTGCAGTGTCTCCTGATTTCCCTGTATTTGAGTTACTGGCATGTGTGTCCTATTTATCCCTCTTGGAGCGGAAACCGTTGGCAGATGAGCCCTGGCTATTGCAGAAAATCTCAAGCACCGGCAAATGCTGAGACATTGCCATTATGTCTTGTACCTTCTGTGGTCCCACCTAGGTTACTTGCAGTGCTGTCTTCCCTTAAAACATGCCATAACTATTCGAACCACCCCCCCCCTTTTTTTTTTTTTGGTTGATCTCCCAGTCCTGTTTGTGACTCCATAACCAACCTCACTGGGGTCACCACAATGGAAACGCTGGGGTTCTAATTCAGGTGTGGCACTGGAGCCCTCTCTGTGCAGGAAAGTTCTCCAGCTTACATGCAATGTAAGATAATCATGTGCCTAATGCTCTCCAGTTATACCTATAAGGCACTTGTGCTCTTTCACATGGCTGCCTGAAAAGTGTAGGTTTTTTTGGATATTTAACTTTAACCTTTCACTTGTGCATCCTAAGATTTTCAAGCTTTTTCAATCCTAAAGATTTCCCAATAAGCATAAAAAGATCTGTATAGAGATTTTAAATGCACTGAAGTTTGGCTTCCTTTTCATAGTTTCTTTTAGGACTGCCTTAAAAGGGCCTTACAACCCACAGGCTGGAAGAGCATTGATTTTAATCTGTGTCTGCATGGCGCACTGTGGTGGTTTAACTGTTCATGTCAGAGTTGATCTGGGGAAGGAGCAGAAGGAAGGGGAAGAAAACTGTCACACAAAGTTGGGTTGCTGAATATTTCAGGGAATAATTAGTTTGAAAAAATTAGGCTATTGTCCTTATGCAATGCCAGGGAAACTGCATGGTTTAATAACAAAGGTATTATTTTCCTTACAGTCATTTTCTTTATGGATTAAGAAGGTGGTGATGGTGACACTTTCCCACTCTTTCAGGCAGCTAAATGAGTGCCATTGCACTGATTTAGATTTAAATGTTAAGTATTATTTGGCACCTGAACCCCCACCTTTTTCAAAGCAACACCTAAATGCTTATGCAGCCTCAGAACCAAACCCACTCCTTACCAAGATACTTCAGATTTCTGCTCAGGAGGGCTAATCTTAACTACTGAATGTGTAGATATGTTTTTCTCAGTGTGTCTATTTTTTTAAGGAGATGAGGGAACCTGTATCCAGATAATACTTCCTGCTATAATTTCTGACTTGTTCTAGATTACCTGTAAACATTTTCTCTTCTGGTACAGGGTGATAGAAAATAGTGGTCCCTACACATAATTAGGTGGAGACTGCTTTCTAGCTGGGAGTGAAAGGGTAAAGAAGTGTATTTGAGATGTGGGTAGAGGAAAATTATTTTGTCATATGGCCTTAGAATTAAAGAAGGAAAGTATTTTGATGATGTCTTTATTTTTTAGTGATCACCTTACCTTTTCTTTGCAAAGCACCAAAGAGCAGCCTCAGTCTATCCAGGTCTAGTGATTTCATCTTGACTAAGCTGCACGGCCCCAGCAGAATAAAGATGTGTGTCTTGGTACTGATATTCACCATGAAATAAACTTGGGTGTCAGTTGTAAAACAGTAGATTCACTTTAAGGCCTTCTGCAGTTGTCATTAAATGTTAGCTCTACAGGAGCTCAGACAGCTCTGGCAGCTGGGAGAGAAGGATACTGTAAACTGGGATAGGAAAGAGAAATCCAGGAGGAGTAAACATGCAGAAACATCTGGAGCATTTCAGTCAAACCAAGTTCCCCCAGCTGTGGTGAGATGGCTGCATTATCCCAGTGCTCAGACACAGCTCTCTGTTTTCCCTCCTTTATCTCTGTGTGTCCCTCCTTTCCCCATCAAGGATGGCAACGGAAAAATGCAGGAACTGACCTGCTTTTACACCTTGGCAGGGGAGGGCTGGGCAGCCAGTCTGGATTTCCTCCCTTTTCTGCTTCCTACAATCAGGCTCCAAACTTGCTGCAGTTTCTGTCAAACTACAAAGAGAAATTATGAAAGTTAGGAAAATTACTCCCTCTGCTCCTTTTATTGTAGGAAGAGAAATCAAGGAAATGTTAGACTGTGACTTGCCCAGAATCACACAAGAAATATTAGATGAAATGGGGCATGGATTTTTTGCTTTTGCATTCTTGGACACTGTGAGATGCAGTGGTATGAAAAGAGATCCCTCTTTCTTCAATTAAAACAAGGGATAGAACTATGCTTGTGCTATCCTGATAAGTGTTTTTTCTTTATTTATTTTTACATTGTTTTTTTACTTTCTTGCAAAAATATGTACATCTGACATTTCAGGAATGTCACAGCTCTGCCTCTCCTGGTTTTGCTGGAGGAATTTTTGCAGGGCTGGAAAATAGATGGAAAGCAGCTTGCTCGGCTCATGACTTCAGATTTGCACAACTTCAACTTCCTCCAAATTCCCCTTACAACATATTATCTAAATTTAAGATGGCTTCTTCTGCGTTGGAGAAAGACTGTGCTCTTGGCTGCTACTGCATTTGCCATTGCTTTAGATTAATGTCTTTAATTTTTTTTAGCAGAAGTGTTATGGTCAAAGCCCCAAAGATGTGTTTTGGTAATATTCTCTTCTCTAGTTGCCTGCCTCCATGGCCTGATCTCTCTCCTCACTTTGTTTTAGATGTGTGAGTCAGTCTATTGCCCAATCTGCTAATTGCTCACATGCTGCTGTCTCTCCCCTTTGGTATAAACTGCTGCCCTTCTTAACTCGACCATGCAGTTTGACAGGGTCAGATAGGGGGATAATCAACACTTGGATGGAGCAGGGACAGCAGCGGGCCTATTGCATCCTAGTATGGGACCTTAGACTCAAGTCACCAAGTGCTGGGAGCAGCTGCAAGCTGAATGAGAAGTGGCTGCTGTCCTCCACCAGCCTGTGGGCAGATTCATCTCTCCCCATGGCTTGATTCTGGCATTGGAACGATGGATAGGTCATCTCAGCAGCTGATCCCTGATTGTTAGGGCCAGGGGCAGGAAGGGCAGGGAACCCAATTGCCCTGGTGTCATTGAGGCCATCACAGCACAGCCTGGCTCTCCCTGCAGGCACACAAACCAGTTTTGTATGTGGCCCCCAAGCTGATCAAGGTTTGGGATGGGATACCAACCCCACTGTTCCCCAGTGCCTGCTGCAAGTGCAACTGCTTCATGTGCCCTTTCTCTGCCTCTAACTTCAATTAACCCCACTTACTATGATGCCAGGACTGCTGGGTAATTTCCACCATGCAGGAGGTCAGACTCATCAAAAGCGAAGCCCAATCAGTGTCTTCAACAAAGAAATCTTTCTTCCAGTTATTTGTCTGGTGTTGGGCAATTTCTTTAAGCAGATGTGAAACAAAACTCTCATTCAGTTGGTGTTCACACAAAGTTTTTCCATTACTGATTTACAGCAGCCTAGATTTGGGTTCCAGTTTATTACAGATCTATCACCAAAGACCAACATCTGCTTTTCCTGCCTTCAAGGAAATTGAGATTTTTCTAGGGTTTAAATACTATCTAAAATGAGCCCTCTTTAAAATACATATTCTTTACATGTTAAACCAGAAGCAGGAGAGAGAAGAAAACCTTTCTTTTCCCCTTTATAGGTGATCTTTAATATCAGCACTCTAAGCCTTTTGTAACCCCTTGAGTTTTTAAACTGCTGTCTGAGCTGAGTTGAATATTACTGAGTATAGAAACAAACCAAATCAAAACATTCGGCCTTTTCCCTTGCAGGGGACGTCTGACACGGAGTAACCAACAGGACCTAAAACAATTCTTGAGTAATTGTTCCTGGTATTTGACTTGGGCAGGGGTCCATGGGGCACCAAGAAGAAATCTCAGCTGCTGCTCTAGCACCTACAGCAAGGCAGATAAATTAGTACGTGGCAGTGGGGCAACCTGGAAGTCACTCATCTCTGAAATGTAATGAAACTATTAAAATGTGACATCCATTTGTTAAGTGCTTGCTTGTGATTTATGGCTCTTGCTCTGAGACCTGCAAAAACCACTTAAAGGGGATGATGTCTGGTGGACCCTTGTGATTTCCACCTCTATACAAGGCCATCTAGCAATCCTTTTTCTTATTGTCAAATCCGTGTCAGCACTAGAACACTGATGCCCAAAAATGGGCACTTAAATGAAAGTTCTTGCCTTATGCTGTTTGGCTTTATCCCTGTGAGAGAGGCAGGGGCAGTATCTGGCCTGTGAAAGGTGCGTGATCTTTCAGTGTGAGCCGGGTGCTGCCCAACCCTCTGTACCTGGCCCCGGCCCAACGCAAGCCCCATGTCATAGTGCAGTGGTGGTAACGTGTTTGTAGGAGCAGGTGGCATGCTTAACAGGGAGGGGAAGAAGGGCAACAAAAGACTTCTGTTGAATGCATTTTTCCTTGAAAAAGACTGTTTTGTATAAAAGTGACTTAATAAAATGTTTGTTTTGGTGGGAGGAGAAAGGCAACCTCCGTTCGAGAAAAAAACAACCACTCTTTTTCCTGGACCCAGAAAAAGGGGCGGGCGTCCCCGCTGTTAACTTCCAGATCCACCAGCGAAAGGTTGCTTTTCGAACACGCAGCGAGCCATCTTCTCCAGCCTTCCCGGCTGGTTCCGGAGTAATTGCTCCCAAAGGAACGAGTTAACCAGATCAAGAAGAAAGCCCCACCTCCGCCCCGCGCGGCCAGGTGTTCCCACGCGTGGGACGCGCCGCGGCGGGACGGTGCGCCCCCGCCCGCTCCCGGGATGCGGTGCGAGCCGGGATCCTCCATCCCAGCCCCCTCCCTGGCGGCGGCCTGAGGAGGAGGAGGAGGAGGAGGAGGGTCGGCTCCAGCGCCTCCCCCCTTCCCCGCCTCCCTCCCTCCTCGTCGAGCGCTGCGCCCCGAGCATGGAGCCTGCCTGAGACGCTCCGTGCGCTCCGGCAGCTGCTGCGGCGGCACAACATGGAGGCGGTGGCGGCCCCGCCGCTCCCCCTGCTGCTGCTGCTGCGGCTCCTCGCCGCCTCAGTGCTGCGCTGCGAGCCGGGCTCGGCCGGGGGTAAGCTTGTCGGGGCGTCGCGGGGCCCGGGCCGGCGGGGAGGCGAGCGCCACTGTCCCTTTTGTTGTCGGACTTGGGCAAACTTTCCCCCGCGCTCCGCCGGGAGTGCGGCGGGGAGGGGCGGGAGCGGGGCCAGGCTCCCGCGGAGGGAGAGGACGCGCACATGGACGAGACGGGCCGGGAGGAGGACGGGAGGCTGCCCGCGCCCGTTCCCCC